>PVJI01001540.1:0-176064 GCA_004026765.1 Micronycteris hirsuta | reverse complement strand
TTTAACCACTTTTAATTTGTAGGGGTTTTTTTTATTTTTTATTGTTGTTCAAGTACAGTTGTCTTCATTTTTCTTCCACCACTCCCCCCACCCCAGCCATCCCCACCTCCTATCCTTGATCCTACCCACTTTGGCTTTGTCCGTATGTCCTTTATACATGTTCCTTGACAATCCTTAAGTGCTTAAGCACCGCCCCCCCAGTGCTTAAGGTAAAATTTAGGTTCAGAACGATCAATCATTCCAAAGCAATAATACCTTTTTTGACAGACCCCATACCTCTTCTAGATGAGGTCCTTCAAGGGCCTCCATCCATATTCCCCACATTAAGCCTCCAGTAAATCAAGTATAATTGCAATAAGCTTCAATATTTGCCTTTCAAAGTTTTAGATAATTCATACAATAAGCATTCAACTCTTGAAATCAGAAATATTCACAATAGTGATAAGACTATTAGTATAGTAAAACTTCTCTTTTGTTACATGTTAATTCACAAACTTGCCATATGACATTCAGAAATGAGTTCTTTGTTTTAAACAAAGGTATCAAAAATAACAGGAATGCTTTAATCTGTTATGTTTTATCTGATTTATAAGTTTGAAAATATTTACAAAGAACTTATTTCTGAATGTTATATTATAAGCTAAAGGTTATAATATGTAATATGAAGCAAATTAAAATCATTGAAAATATTTATCTCTGGCAATCAAATTGTTATAGCAAACACAATAGCTGTAATTATTGCTTAACATCAAGGATAAGAGAACTACAGTTTTTTGCAGACATTTACAATGAAATGCATACAATCCTTTGATTCACCTAGATAAATTAATCATAGGTTAATCTGCATTCAGTCAAAGTAACATCAGAAAGATTAATTTTCTAAACTGAAAATGCATCAGTTGTAAATGAGTCAGAAATTGTTCATTCAAGGTGTCTGTGATATTATATCATCGTGGGAGATTTAAAGTAACTATTGTAGAAATAATGTAATGGAATGTAGAAATAATTCCCAAAATGTTGTGCTTTAAAACAACTTTTGTGGCCCGGCTGGTGTAGCTCAGTGGATTGAGCGCGGGCTGGGAACCAGAGGGTCCCGGTTCGATTCCCAGTTGGGACACATTCCTGGGTTGCGGGCCAGGTCCCCAGTGAGGGCCATGTGAGAGGCAACCATACATTGCTCTTTCTCCCTCCCTTCTCCTCTCTCTAAAATTAAAAAAAAAAAAATCTTTAAAAAAAAAAAACTTTTGCAATGAAGTAAGAATATGACCACATTTAATTTCTCTTTTTCATTTACATAAAATACAATAGGAAGAGAATTGAATATCTATACCAGCTTATATTTTAAACAACAAAATATTTCATATACCATCTTACGGATTTACACTTAACAAATTAGTATTATAAAATAGAAGAGATAGTTTTTCTCCTTTGAAATATCATAATTTCATGGACACAGACAACAGTGTGGTCATTGCTGGTGGTGTAAGGGGGCATAAATGGTAATAGAAAAAATGTAATAAAGATTAAATAAAAATAAATATTATAATTTTATAAATACCCTGAAGGTTTTGTTTTTTTAGAGATGTTCATGAGTGGTTTGGGAGGTGGGGATGGCTGGGGTGGAGGGAGTGGTGGGAGGAAAATGGAAACAACTGTACTTGAACAAAAAAACAATAGCTATTTACCTATATGTTATTTGTTAAATACATCAAATCCATTAAAGATTTTCTAATTATTTTTTAATGAAGAAATTTATCCTGTTGTTTTGGCTCGTTGCTTTATTTTAGTCTTTTAACAGTCAAATTTTATAGAAATCAACTAGATAAATAGCAAAACATGGTGACAAAAATTAATTTTTATGACTTTAGCTAATGATATATTAATACTCTTGATATTTTATGAGTTGCCAAATAGTGAGCAAAAAATGTTTTTAGAAAGGATTGCACCCTTTCTGACATGCAACATTGTCTTACCTAGGAAGTTACATAAATACCTACCTGATCATGAAAATCCATCTTATTTTTCTTTTAGTAGCAGACGTGAACCTTCCTGTTGTGCTGGTCATTTGCCTACTTGCTGTCAGATCATTTTTGGCCCTTCTCCTGTTGGGCTCCATATCCTCCAAAATTAGTGAGTCCGTCATTTCCAAATCCTGAGAAACTAGTGCTTCCATGATGAGAGATTGGAAAGGAGGAGGAAGTTGAAATCTAGAGTGTTTCTTCTTGTCTCTCTGTATGTCGAGCAGCATCTTTATCAGCAGGTGTGTCTTCCCTCTGATTGTGCTCTCCCTGTGCTTTTCGTTTCCAGTTTCTACTTGGTAGTCCCAGTGGCTGTGCTTTGTGACTGCTGCGCCCGCCTTGGTTCCTACACGTAAGGGACTAGTGGTGGCTTCCTGCTAATCGCTGAGCTGCCTTTACCATCCTATCTGTTGGCAATTGCTTATTAAATTCCCTGTCTACAGTACCTTTCATGGGTTCTGTTTTTCTGGCTGAACTTTAACTGATCAATCTAATTAATGAGCCACTTATATAAGCAGTAGATAAATGAAAAAAAAGTAGTGGTCTTAGAAGAAATGAAGAATTTGAAGCCATATGCTGAGCTTTAATGAGCATGCTAAGATTAAATCTTTAAAACAGATACATTTGATTAGCAATTTTTCTATATATATTTATTTACAAACAAGATAAGTTTTCTAATGGGTTAGCTTAGTTTGTTTTTGCTATTTTAAAATTAAATTTATTGGGATAACATTGGTTAATAAGATCATATAGGTTTCAAGTATATATTTCTATGACACATGACCTGTAAATAGCATTGCGTGCCTACCATCCAAAGTCAAATCATCTTCTGTTACCACATATCTGATGCCCTTTACCCCCTACTACCTCCATCCCCCTTCTCTCTGGTGACCACCATGCTGTTGTCTACGTCCATGAGTTTTTGTTTGTTTGGTTTTCTTGTTTGTTCATTTAAATCAAACAGAAAAACTTATGATTTTCTGTTTGAACCATATGATTTCACTCATGTGTGGGATATAAAACTGAAAGCAACAAATGATTTGTCATTTTATTGTAGCATCTTATTTGTCTCTAGTGTATGTCTGGTGTCACAAGTGAACCTGAACTTCTGTTTTCAAAACATGCTTAATAGGCAGTTGTTCCAGTCCCAGACTTTCAGTGGGGCCATGTGAAGTTAGAGAAAATTTGAAAGAAAAGAATATATAAATTAAGTTGGTACTTTAAGGAACACATATCCCATGCGTCTTCATTTTTATCAAACTTCTAGGTCCCTATCTCTCCCCTCACTCTTGATAATTGCTCTTGTCTGATACTTCACAATTCTAAAGAAGGGGCTATCAGTAGGATGTAAAGTCAGAAAGTCAGTCACAAAATCTGCAGATCTCTCTAATCTGGCTCAACTGTTTTCTCTTTTCTCTTTCTGTTATTTATGAATTCCTCTTCTTTTTTTCTGGATCAGATGCCCAGCCAACTTCCAGAGTTCTTGCCTTACCCACGCTCTATCCCACATTTTCCATATTTCAATCTAAAAGCTCCCTACCTGCATCATTTATGATCAACTATCTCCCATCTTTCAATTCAGCAAAATGCATACCTTCACTGAATGTCCATTACTCCAAGATATGGATAATTTATAAACGTGTCCCTCACTTAACCAAACTCCACGAATGAGTTGTTCCTGGCATCTGCCTTCTCTTAACAAGGTCACCAGAAATAGCTATATTTCCTTATCAGAGGGTACTTTCTATCACTCACTTTTTATTTTGTTCTAATATACCTTTTCTATTTTTAATAACATATCTACATAGAATGTAAACTTTTTACCCTGACTGAACACTTATTTGTTCCTTTATTTATAACTGTCATTGGTTATAAACACTTACGTAAAAATTAGCTAAAGAGTAACTGAGTACATTGTGCTGGACACTCTTCTAAGTACATATATTAACTCATTGAATTGTTACAGTACCCTTGAAGGTGGAAACTTTTATCATTTTACAGATGAAGAAACAGAACTCCAGAGAAATTAAGTAATCTACCCAATCATACAGAAAATAAGAAGCAGAGTCAGTATTTGAGCTTGAATAGTGGATTTTAGAGCTGTACTCTTAATCTGTTATTTCCCTGCTTAGTAATCATTTTAATGGCTTATCAGAGAATGTAGGAAAAGAGAAAGCTACCTTAATTGTTTTATGTGTTCAATTCAACCTAGAATCCTATAGCATACAAGTATAGTTAAAAGTAAAGAAAATTAAGAATTAATATCAATTATAAACATGGGTACAAAAATTCTAGGTAAAAGCATGGAATGCAATTATACACAGAAAAAAATCAAGGAGTATAGGTCATAGAGGTAAAAGTTAAAACAAGAAAATAATGTGTATACATATTTAATGCATCCAACATTACAACAACTTCAGAAATTATGAAGAGAATTCACTAAACCTGAAAAATAATATGTGCTGAAAATTTTAAGGCAAACATGACAGTAAATGTCAAAAAAAGGCATCAACTATACAGCTCCCGTTCCACATGCACAGAGTGTCTTATCCTATGCGATCCACGGATGAAAAGGCGTAAGAGATGGAAGGGTTGGAAAGGAGGTGGTGTTGCCTTCTCTTGCCAACCCTGTGATTACCTGTTTAGAAAACCACACATTTCTCCTTTGTACTCATAAAAATAAAGGCTTTACCAATGTTGCTATGTGTGAGAGCCTTATGCAAAAATGAATACATTTCCTGAAGAGCAACACAAAAGAATTGAGATACGTAGTAGAAAGATAGATTTATCTCATGAAAAAGTAACAAAAACATGAGATACTCATAGACATTTAAGAAAAGATGTGAAAGAACTATGTGTCTTACTGAAAATTTTAAAAGAATATCCCCCAACAAGGAACATGTGTAAAGGACCCGTGGACAAAGCTAAAGGGGGATAGGATTGAGGGTGGGAGGTGGGGGTGGGTGAGGCAGGGGAGAGTTATGGGGGAAATAGAGACAACTGTACTTGAATAACAATAAAAAAGAATACCCCCCAAAAAGTGAAGTATGAATAGGGAGATTTTGAAACAAAATGTCAGTTTTCCAAAATTTGTTCCTTAAATTACTTCTCAAAATATCTCCAAATCCCACTGTTCAATACAGCTGCAATCAAACTCTTATCAGGATATTTTGTCATATTTTTCAGTTTGATTTTAAATGTCATAAACAAAGAGTAAGTACATAAAACAGTCCAGAGAAATCTGAGAAACAGAAGATGTGACTCAACCTAAAAAATGATTATTTACAAAGCTATTCTAATTAAGAGAGTACAGCAATGGTGTAAAAAGAAGTCATTTCATCAGTGGGTTATCATTTAAAAGCTCAAATGGAGACCAAGGAATAGGTGAGGAATTAGTATGTGAAGGTTTTGGCTATCAGTGCCTAGTGTTTTAGCTATTTGTAATTTACTTCTGGGCCAAAAGTTGGATTTGATCTTTTTTTTATTGATATTCACATTTTAGCACAACTTGTTACTATAATTTATATTTTAGTGAATATTTGATGGTATAAAGATTTAAAGGAACCCTGGCTTATGTGGCTCAATGGATTGAGTGGTAGCCTGCAAACCAAAGAGTCGCTAGTTCAGTTCCTAGCCAGGACACATGCCTGGATTGTGAGCCAGGTCCCCAGTAGGGGGCATGCAAGAGGCAACAACACACTGATGTTTCTCTCCCTCTCTTTCTCCTTCTCTTCCACTCTTTCTAAAAACAAATAAATAAAATCTTTAAAAAAAGAATTAAAAGGCAAGAAAATGCTAGTGCAATGTTATACCAATAAATAACTATGTAATTGGCAAAGAGAAAAGCCTATCTGTATAAATAAACATTCATATGTACAATTCTATGACACATCATCTACATATGTAGACTTGAAACTTCTGTGTTTGTTAACCCAGGTTACCCCAATACATTTAATTTAAAAAGCAATTAAAAATTTTTAAATAAAAAATGCTAATGGTTAAATAATAAAAGGAAGAAAAGCATTTATTAGCAAGTAGTCAAGGCTACCTCTCCAGTAGCCAAGTAAGTGTGAAAAGTCAACAATTGTGACCAAGTATTTTTCCTTTGCAGGTGCTATTATACTTTACCCATTATAGCTTTTTACATCAGATACTACTGGCTCTGAAAGCAAATATAATTCTCATTACATTTCGTGACTTGGATATCTATCTAATGGAAAGTGCTCAATTGGCTGCCAATTAAGTTGATGCTATTTCAAACTGCATGCATGTTCCTGAAATAATGCTAAAAGGCTTCAATTCAACCTGCTAACAAAAGAACCTGATCCATAATGTTGGCTTTTTAAAATTATTATTCATTCTAAATTGTGTTCTCCAATGGGGAGTAGGTTTTTTGACTAGGCATAGATTCAGATTTGTTCAGCCCCAAATTACAGAGGCTATTCAGTTAATTATCTTCATGTTAACCATGGAATATACCCTTATATAAATGAAAGTTGCTTTTCTTTAAAGTCCCAGCTCAGTACATTTCTTAGGGGATCAGTGTAGAATAGATAATAGTAAGTATATTTGAATATACATGCTTGTAATCGCATTGCTCCTTTTAGAAGAACCTCTTATTCTGTCTGAGGGCTGGCACAGTGCCATTTGATAGAGGGAGAAGTAGGATCTTAGTTTATAATGCAGATTTTGTGCTTCTTGTAAGCTACTATAATGATTTTTGAAAGGACAACTATTTCTTTTTCAAATAAAACCTTGCTGAAAGTAGCAGTTTCCTAGGGGAGTTTACATCATATTGGGGGGGGGCGGGGAATCCATTTTTAGAGAAAAAAAACTAAAAAGTATTATCAAGTAGCCTATAGTTTCATAAAGAATTACTTGAAATGCATTTATGTAAATGTAAATGAAGTCTCCTAATAGATTACGTTGGTGAATATCTGTGTTTTCGGGAGCGTCTTGAAATAATGATGGGGACTAGCCGTCCTATCTAGAGGCTTCAGACACTCATTTCTTTTTATTTCCAGCTACTTTCTGACATGCCATTGTCCTTTCAAGCCTGTGCTAAATTATTTACCATCACTCCTTTGCTCTTTTGTATTGTGCTGACCCATATATAGTTTCTTTATATTCTTCATCCCCTCTAAGTTCCTCTGAAAAGAATAATAGTGTTGTTTTGCCTACACCCCCTCAACCCACAGAATATTTGTCACTTGAGGAGGCATAGTTAACTTTATACTGCAAGACTCACACATTGAATGGATAAACACATCATCAGAGTCAAAATAGGGGAGATTTTATACACACACACACACATATATGCAGCTATTCCCCATGTATATGTGTTGTCAGAACATGAAAGCTGAGCTATCCTAATGTCTAAAGATTTATTATGTAAAAAAGTGATTTACCCATTCTGTGGGTCAGGAGGTGGAATAGGATATCTTGACAATGCTGGGAGCATGACTTTTAGTTCAACTGTATGAAGAACTTTCAAACAGAACTGTCTTGCAATGGAATGAATGGATTAAGTACATGGGAATTGCATAATGCTATGGAATCACTGAGTACAGTGAAATGTAACCTATGGTCAATGAGTACCCAGGAAGCACAGGAAAACTGATAATAACTGATTAATTTCTATCCATGCAGTTTTTGTCTTATCTAGCTCCATTCAAGGTTGATAGAACAATGAATTTTAGGTAGAGGCTTAGAAAATAAGAAAGATTATTTGGTCTAGAAATGTATATATATTATCCACATAGGGGTGATTCAAATAGAGAAAAATGGATTCTTACAAAATGTAAGAGGGCAAAAAGGGAAGTAATGAGAGGATGGAAAACTTGGGGAAATATATATAATTATTTATATATAAATATATATTAAAACAGTCCAGAGAAATTATTCTATTATATTAAACTATATAACTTTAACTATAACTAAACTATATAACTATAAACTTATAACTTTATATTATATTAAACTATATAACTATATATTGTATATAATTATATATAGTATAGATTCTATAAATTATCTAATGTAATTTATAATTATATATAAAGCAATGGGGGAAAGAACACTGAAAAACATAGCATTAAATAAATTAAAACATTATTAGAATGGATGTGAAAATTGTATAATTTAATCCTCATGAAATTTTGGTGCTAAAGTTGGGGATGCTAGTAAGTGACACAATCAAGAAGAAAAAACAAAACAAAACAATGTTTCTTTGTCCCTGTATGCTGCTATTTCTTTGACTGTCCCATGGGGTGAACAGCAAATGAAAAGTGTATTGCCCCTTTATTTTTCGCAATCGATTTTAAAATGTATGATGATTAGAATCACTTGTATTAATCAGAATAGGCTAGGCTGCCCTGGTGTTACAGACAGCTGCAACGCTAGAGGGTTTGAAACTACACCCAGACTGATGGAGTGAGTGGCCACTCAGATATTGCTAGGTACCAGAACAGGGAACTCTAAATGATCTTAATTGGCAAGTGAATGAGCCAGCTTGGAAATTACACAGATCATGTCAAATCCGTTCAAAAACTCATTGGCCAAATAAATATTTAAGTGGCTGTTTATCTCTGAGCAGTAAGGGTGTCGTATCCATTCATGGCATTGATTAGGGCTGCATGTTAGTATACAGGGGAGTCCACAAGCATATTTAAAAAGACTTACTTCTGTTTCATTGTGTTGCTATTTCAAAAAAAAAGGAACAGAAGGAAACAGAAATGTCTAAATCAGTAATGAAAATGATTAATTCACCACCAAAGAATTCAGGCGTGGAAGGGGAGTCAAAATACATAGGTGGAAACTAATAAATTAGTATTAGAATTAGACAGAGTTAGAGTGAACAAAATTGCAAAGGGGAAAAATAACACCAGCAATGAAACTGAAAATACACCTGGAAAAATATTTTCAAAATAGGAACCTACTTCATATAAAAAGTTGACTATCTAAACAATCATTCAATTAAAAATTGCAACTGGCCAAAATGACATAAAAATAATTTCATTCTGCAGAAAATCCAGAGATTTAAAAAATGTTAAAAAACTAAGAAAAAATTTTTCCAAATTAGTAAAATTTTAGAGAATGATAATACCCATTTTCATCAAACAAATGGCAAAATACTCTTCTTATATGCACCAATAGGGATGTAATCAGGAAAAATTGTGGGGTATCTTGCTTCTAGGGATCAAAATGTATATGATTAAGGAAGCATATCAGAAATATCAATGAAGAGAGACTGCCTAGATTTGAGGTCAGATTATAATATTTGCTACCTCTGGATGGAAATTTCGCAATGTAAAGGTTTAAGTATTTATTTTGACCTTTCATTTTCACTCCTGGAATGAAAAACACATCTGATTAGGTTCAATGCAGCATTGTTTGTTTTACCCAAAACTGAAGAAAACCTAAAACAGGTTATTCTGTAGGGAATTAGTCACGTGAACTGTAGCTATAGTCCTACACTGTGATGGCATGTGGTATATGTTTAAATGTTCTGACACAGAAAAATAATATATGCAAACATGTGGGAAAAGTCAATGGAAAAAGAGTATGTGCAGTCTCTCTCATTTTCAGGAAAAAAACTATTGGTATATGAGCGGAGAAATACAGGAACATAGATTTTAGAGTAATTTCCTTTGTCAGGTGCAATCATACAGGGATTTCAAGTTACTATTCATTTTAAATGCTTTAGTATGAAATAACACTGTTACTGTTACAGTGAGAAAAGGGAAGGAAAAGTGGCAGCTGATGAACTCATTTAAAGTAGTAACATACCAGCTTAGAAAAGTTATGTATCATGCACTACACATTCTATTTTCTCAAGTATCTATAATAATATTGAAAAGATTGAGAACATAGCACTTATGACAGTAAGTTTTTCTTACAGGAAGAAAAAAAAACACACACAACACAACCAATAAAGGCATATTACCTGCAATTGGTGCATGACATTTTCATTTTCTATTAAGATTCATTTCAGATGGGTCCTTTAAATAGCCTCCCACAAGCTCATTCCTGCACTCACCCTCCCAGCTTGCTTACATAAACAGAAGATAACAGCCCATATACTTGAATCAGTACTTTTAACATTAAGTGGGTGCTTCCCTGCAATAGTAATACGCATCTTTATTAGGAATTATGAAGATATTTATCATTTAATGTTATGCTCTATTTGGCATATGGAAAATTCTGTAAAGTGGAAGCAATTTCTAAATACATCCATTATTATCTAATATGCATTTCAAAATAGTAGATCCCTTCTAAGAGTTTTGAACCTGAGTAATCACAATTTTGTTTGCCCTTGATCTACTTTGCTTTGTATCAATGTAATATTTCATGGGCCACGATTCTACAAGCCAGATTCCTAACATATTCGGGACCTAAGTTGTGTTAGTGCCTTCACTCAGCTACTGCTCAGTTTTATTGATATGTGCAGTATGTTTCTGTTTCCTAGTAGATGTGCTAAAATTATCATTAAAAGCAAGACTTAATGTGTGTGTGCAAGAAAAGAATGTTAAGAGATACTGCTACTGCTAGTGTTATTGACGATGTTTTATTATTATTTTATTCTTCAGCATAATAGCTTGTGTTTAATGAACATCAGGATACATTTCTCTGGAAGGATGACTAGTGCAATTTATAGAACTACAACTTGATTTGGAGCTTGGATAGACAGAAGCATAACAAGCATCATTCCTTGCTGGCTCTAAATAGTATTAACTCTAGTTCTGTGATGGTCCAAGGGCTAGGATGGGGAAGGGCAACAGAAACCAAGGCCTGTCTATCTGCAGATTACTCTTGAATTATCTCAAGAAATAGGGAGACTGAATGGACCCCTTCTTGTTCATTTAAGTGTGTGCTTTGGAAAACATATTTGATCATGTGTGCAAGAAACTTTCAGAGAATCTATAGACCTTCACAGGGAACCATACTTGGTGACTTGCTTCAGGAGGCCCTGAGAGTAGGCAGCTTCCCTAGTTCCATGCTTCCTTGCTTTACCATCTCATGAAATCAAACCTCCACAATTTGTTGAATACAGGATGGTCAATCCCCCAAATCTGCTAAAACATAGTGGTGGAGAGGCAGAATAGATTTCGGGGATAACACCATAGCGAACCCTATAATGGCCTGTGAAAAGGAAATGTAACTCGCAGTCTACATCTGAGCACGAGAATGCGTAAATGAAGACTATTCTGCACAGAGAGAAGAGCAGTTCTCTTAAATGTGTGCTTTTTCTGAAGTTAAAAAACCTGATGTGGAAGAGCTAATATTTGTTCTGCTGTCCATATTAAATTATGGTCCAGTGACTACAGTGTCTTTAAACCACAAGAAAATATGTTAGATAAATACCAGCTCCGTGGACATGGAGTGTTTGTTTATTGGGTATAATGTTGCATTTTACCTGAGAGCAAAGAAAGTTTAATTGTGTTTCCAGTGCCTAGAAAATATCGAAAACATTTATCTCTCTGCTACCATTATAAGTCAGGAAGCACCAACTCCCATGCCTGACAACATATATATCTTATGTTTACTTTACAGGTTCTTACATGTCTGATAAAAACATGACAGATTATCAGAAAACTGAAAGTTGTTAGTAAATCCTACTTTTAGGTCTTCTTTAATTGGGCTATGAACTGTTTATTATGTTGGCACATGTTTTCTGGAGTTTGAAGCAAAAGTTATAGCTCTTAACTTTGTATTTGAATATATCCTCAAAGGTCTCCAATTAGTAACATACCTTAACATGAAACTCTTAATGTGTAATAGATTTGTATTTTCATCATACTATAAACAACCTGCTTATTTGTTTATAGAATATGATGTGTAAGAAAAAGCTTTCTTTGGGAGAATTATTTACGTTGTGATGTCCTGCACCCATGGAAGCATCAGTATCTATGGAGTGTGAATGTTTAGAGCAATAAATGTTTATGACCTTGAGGGGAAAGAACAGAAAACAGCAACCAGGAAGAAATTCCTGTATTCAGTGACTTAACCTGAACTTTTAGAATTTAATATATTCCTTGCAGAGCCATAGAATGGGAAAACCATTTTGTTGTACTCTTAATTTTGCATAAACAAGAGACCTATTTTTAAAATTATGACTAATTAGGTCTGGCAGTATGGAAAATGAGTTGTTCTTGGTCAGTCTTTAGTGCCCATTGATTATACAAAGCAACAACAGACTCAGCATACGCCTTGCACTAGGTCTGGTGAAAAAAATGTGCTATGCCTCCACTGACCCAATTACTGTGACTTGTGGCTCCCATTCCTCGTCTCCTTGTCCTGTTCCCTCAGCTGCCCAGCAGAGAATTCGGGCTGAATATACCTTCAACTGTTTTGCCACCTCCTCCATCCCCACTGACCCAGAAGAAACTTAGGGAGAGTTATAAAGTTGGCATGCTTTTAATTTTAGTTTTTATTTTCATTCTTGTTTGTATTCACAAGTTTGTACCATTCCCAAGGAAGTCAGTACTATCATTCTTGTGCCTTTGTGTTGCCTTGGCCAACTCCTAACGCCCAGACCTTTCCAGTCTTCATACCCTCCTGTGGTTCCAGACCACCCACCTCTCTCCTCCCATCTTACTTTTTCTATTTCTTCTTCTGAAGCTCACATTCCAAATACAAATACAAACACAAATACAAGAACAAATTCTATTATACTCTCAGCCTCTTCAGTAAACACCCCCCATACATTTTGGCAAATCCCTGAAAGTAAATCTCCAAGGCCTTCTTTTAAGTGTAGAATGTTCGTTTCCCCTCACCCCTCTTCCTGCTGCCCGGAGGTATGCGAGCACTGCTCTTTATGTGACCTCATAGATAAGTAACATGTTTCCCTGTCTTGTCTCCTGATCAGTCTTCCGCATTCCGGCACCAATATCTCCTTTGACCTTCCCATGAGGTTTAAATGCTATTAGCCCATAGAATAGTAGGCTCTTTTTGACTCTCTGGGGTACTTACTATTCTTCAGTTTATGTGAATAAGTCATACACCTTTGAGAAAATCTGGTATATATTTATGCCCATAGTTTCAGGCCATACAACCCCTCACAGAGATCTCCATCTATTATATCAATATGGTTGTACAGTATATTTAAACTACTAATAAAAATTAATACATTAAATTCTCACTATGAAAAGTGGGTCGTGTATAGTAATAGATGCACTGTATTATTAGTACATTTATAAAAAGGAGCCAGATGTTATATTGATGAAGATCGGAATCTTAACCAGGAATTGAGTGAAACAGGCCTGATTTGGGGAATGCCAGCCATGCCTCTAGCAGTTGTACATCTCTGTTATCTATGGTTCTTAGTTTGGGTTCTCCTAGGAGAGAAAATTGGTGATGTAACAATATGCTACAAGTACTTTATTTAGGATATTATTTCCAGAAAGCATGGTAAAGGAGTGAGGAATGAAGACAGGAGAGAAGGGAAGCCAATAAAGTGAGCATTAGTGTGTGACCTACCACTACGGGTAACTCAGGTCAATCCTGCTGGAAGCCCTCTGAGGACTGTAGAACATGTCTCACATCGTCTCACCAAAAAGTGAGGATCTGGGACATTTGTCCACCAATTTTTGTTCTTTGTATGTTAAGAGTTTCTTGTGTATCAGCAATTGCTCTGATTTAGGGCATGGCCAAGAAGCACCACCTCCAACCCCCTGCAGCCTCAGAATGTGGAGAAGCAGAGAAAAGTGGGAAGACCCTTGTGTCTAAGGGAAGCATCTGCAGATGAACTCCAGGGTAAAATGACAGGGTGTGAATAGAGCATGGACAGTTTTGTTATTGTGAGCTATGCGTTATGGTAAGAAAAAATCACAAAGATCTGGTGGCTTATTTCTAAATGTATCTAAATAGGCTGGAAAGAAGTTAGCTCTGCTTTTCATAGTAGTCACTGAGACGCAGCCTGATGGAGGAGCCAGCACCTTAGAGTTTCATTTCCTAGAACTCATGGTCTTTTCTATTGCATAGCTTGGCAGAGAAGCTGGGAAATTGGGCAGCAGATTGTTCCTACCTCAACCTGAAAGCGACACATCACACAGCAGCTACGAATGGCCCAGAGCAGTTACAGCTCCCTGCTTTGCCTCCAGAAGGCTGATGGTTGGGGAAAAAATGGTATACCCAGTAAGAATTAATTAATGTCTTTTATATTTCATCATTCTGACCATCACTAGAAATACTAGTAGTCTTTCTAATAGCAATTGTAGTTGCAATAGTACGTGGTTGTAGTCATTGTAGTATTAGGTGTTATAGGAAATCTGCACAGAAATGAAATTGAGATATCTGGAATCTTTCCAAAAAGATGTCATTTATATAAATATAAGTGTATTACATTAAGGAGAAAAATGTTATCACCCAAATAATATCCATTAGGATTCTTTCAATGTAAAATAGAAAAAAACCCTATCTCAAAATACATTCATAAATATTTTTTTTAATTTTTCAATTACAGTTGGCATTCAGTGTAATTTAATCAGTTTCTTAGTGGTTAGACATTTTTCTAATTTACAAAGCATCCCCCTGATGAGTCTAGTACCCAACTATCACCAAACATAAGTATTATTCAAGTCCTTGCATACACTATTGACTATAAGACCCTGTGCTGTACTTTATACATCCCCATGGCAATTTTGTAACTACCAATGTGTACTTCTCAGTCCCTTCTCCTTTTTCACCCAGGCCCTCAACCTCCCTCTTATCTGGCAACCATCAGTTTGTTCTCTGTACCTATGAGTGTGATTCTGTTTTTGTTTGTTTTGTTTTTTTGGATTCTGTATGTAAGTGCAGTCATATGGTATTTGTTTTTCTCTGCCTGACTTATTTCACTTAGTATAAAACCCTCAGGCCCATCCATATTGTTTCAAATGGTAATATTTTATTCTTTTATATGGCCGAGTAATATTCCATTGTATCATGTGCCACTTGTTTATCCAATTGTCTACTGACTGGCACTTAGGTTGCTCGATATCTTGGCTATTGTAAGTAATGCTGCAGTGAACATAGGAGTGCCTATATCTTTTGGAATTAGTGTTTTGGATTTCTTCAGATGAATACCCAGTGTGGAACTGGTAAGTCATAAGGTAGCTCTACTTTTAATTTTTTCAGGAACCTCCATACTGTTTTCCACAGTGGCTGCACCATTTTACCATCTCACCAACAATGCATGAGGGTTCCCTTGTATCCACATCCTCACCAATACCTGCTGTTTGTTGATTTTATCCCAAAACAATTTAACCACTACTCTAGGTACTGAAAAACTCAGAGTAGATTACATGTCAGGATAGCTGATGCAGGAATACGAATCATTATTACCACCTAATGTTCGGTTCTGTTACTGGGTGGCCTCCTTCTCAGATAATCAGACAGTTTCTTTTCCATGACAAATCACGGGAGGATCATTTTAAATAAAGATATGAGAGAGGACATGAATTTCAGTCTCTACTTGACTGAGTCTGTTTTAAAACAATGTTTGCTTTCCAGACATATCAGCTTCTTACTTTGACTCTTTTCTAATGGACACTTTTCCCTTTCTCTCCGGAACAGTGTTCTGCTCACAGAACTGTACAAGAAAAACCTCATCATAAACCGTTCTGCAAAATTTCACAAATAAACCTTATGCTATCAACATTATAGGGAATTAGAGTTAGTTAATGACTTGAAATGCTTATTATATCTGAGTTCTCCTAGGTATTACACACGGTGGGGCAAATATAGGTTTATTGTTGTTTACATGGAAATAAATAATAAATAAAATAGTGCGTAGTAAATAATATTAGAATAAACTGTGTTTTGCACACTCACAATTGTAAACTTGCTTTTGCTCCACCCTACATTTCACTAATCTGTCCCTAGAGTCTCAGTCAAAACTGTGTTTCTTCGGTTCATGTCCAGTTAGAAAAAGAATTATTCCCCCAACGTCTCAGCAAAAGTCACATTGACACTGACTGAATCCTGCACCCATCCCTAAAATAATCCCAAGGAAAGGCTGTGCTTAAATTGACACCCCATCTGAGCTGAAACACAGCACTCCTACAGAGCACATGATGTAAGTGGTTCTTCCACGGGAAATCTGAGGCAAAAATAATAGATCCCTTCTCATAACCTTGTACTATAAACTAGACAGTGAGGGAGTCAATTGAGTGTCTTATTAGACTAGAGGTAACAGAATAAACAATGTCTTAAAATCTGTATCATTTTGGCTAGTCCATCAGTTGTTGTTTTTGTGGGCCATAAAAGGAATAGAACAAGGCAAGAGGAAGGCAAGGCGGTTAACAGGCCTCGTTCTCCCATGTCTCCAAAGGTTCCCTTGTCACTTGTTTCATCCACAGCTTTTGGCTCTCTGGTGACTTCCAGCAGCTTCCACCTTGTTATTTGGATTAATACATCATTGTTTAAATAAAGAATATACAAATTTTGCACATTTTAGCTGTTTGAGAACTCTCTTGACTGATTAATATTTGAAATTATTAGCATAATTGAATCATTTAGATAGTTATATCAAGGTTTTATTTCTTCAAGACATTCTGAATCTAGATTTCTAGTATCTTCTAAAAAGGAAAAAAGAACCTCACATAATTATTTTAAATAAACTTCCAAGTACAGTTATAATAGAATGATAATTTTGATTCTTTCATAGATTTTAAGGTATAATTTTGTCCATTTTATGTTTGCTATAAGTCATAACGCCATCCCTCACACCTCCCTCTTAATTATATTATCTACTGGTAGTAGTCGTACATTTTTAATATTCTCTCAGTTTTAGTCAAGGGCAGTTTTATTTCTTAAGCCTTCATATATTCAAAAGCTATCAGTGTCACCAAAATAATACTCACTCAATCTTTAATTCGATTCTCTATGTCAGATAATCCTTTAAGACTTTACAGTTGATTGCTTTTATTTCATCCCCCCTAAGAAAGATTAATTCAGTTCTGAAATGATTACATATGTCCTCAGCTCGTATCCTCAACATGGAGCTTCAGCTGTCTTCTCATTTCTGGACTTGGGGGGTTTGTGCAATTTCCATTATATCCTTGAGGTTGTACGTTTCTAACCAAGAGGAGATCTACGCAGCCCAGTCATTTCAGTGTCATAGGCACTTGCCTTGAAAGAAAAATAAAACCAACTCAATGTAAAGTAGCACTTCTAGAGGTAATTACTCCAGCCCTGAATTCGTCAGACTATCTTCAGTCAAATTCTGGCCTTTGCATGTAATTACTATTAGTGATCAAAAAATATGAATCAAGCTTTAATTAATTGCTATATCTTGTGGAACTAAAAATAGAGCTAATAAGATGAAAGTGATAAATATTATAAAATATAATTAAAATGATGGGAATCCTAAAAATCCATTATTTGCTGCCATTGCAATTTCTTAAGGAAGTTTAAACCGCTCTGTTTCTACCTTTCTGGATCTTCTCAAATTCTGCCACTGATGTTACCCACATTTGATCCATTGGATAAAGCAGTTTCTAATTAAATATTTGGTCTGCTCGACGGTACTGATGTCTTATTTTATTGAAGCCAAAAAATGTTGGAAATATTTTTAAGGAACTTCAGCACATATAACAACATGATTGGGAAAAGTAAGTAAAGAAGAGGAGCAGATGCATTCCGATTAATCTCTAAAGTCTGCTCTAATTTTGTGTCCGACAGGGAGATTAGAGTAAAGATATCTAGTTAAAACTTAGGAATTACAAAATATTACCAATCATTTGTGGAGATATGAAAAGAAGTTCTTATGTCCAGTAGGAAATTACTAGAACATTGTTAAAGCAGGCTTTGTCTTCTTCAGAAATCACCCTCTTCTCCAAATATTTTTTTTAAAGATTTTATTTATTTATTTATTTATTTTTAGAGACAGGGGAAGGGAGGGAGAAAGAGAGGCAGAGAAACAGCAATGTATGGTTGCCTCTCACATGGCCCTCACAGGGGACCTGGCCCGCAACCCAGGCATGTGCCCCGACTGGGAATCAAACCGGGACCCTCTGGTTCCCAGCCCACGCTCAATTCACTGAGCTACACCAGGCGGGGCTTCTCCAAATATTTTTTAACTTAAACCTCTTTATCAAATTTACTTAGTATTGTGTTGGACAAAATAAAAACAATAAAACAGAAGAGAATCGAGAACACTGAATTTAACTCTTTTCTAGATAGCTAATTTATATTTGTAATCAGATATCTTTTTTGCATAAGTTCTCATACATTTTTCACAAAAAGGCCCTGGTCATGTGGTTCAGTTGGTTAGAGTGTCATCCTGTACAGCAAAAAGTCGTGGGTTCAATTCTCAGAAAGGGCACACACCTAGTTTGCCATTCGATTCCTGCTTGGGGTGCATGCTGTGGACAAGCAATTGATGCTTTTCTCTCACATTGATTCTCTCTCTCTCTCTCTTTCTCCTCTCCCCCTCCCTCTCCTTCTCTCTCCCCCTCTCTCCCCCCCTTGTTCTCTCTATCTTTCTCTAAAACCAATCGACATATCCTTGGGTGAGGATTAAATTTTTTTCACAAAACAATGTGCCTAGTTACATGATGCATCTGCTTTTGGTATAGATTGTGGTCAGAGGAGTATTTTAAAGGTGAAATAAATCATATCAGACCTTTAGCCAGGAAATTACTAAAAAACATAGAAACGCAGATTCCCAGAAAGAGGAGAAGTGATGACTTTACAATGGGATTTAGAAAGACATTGAAATTTGATGAAGCAGAGAGATTTCTAAAGGCTGATTTCTGAAGGACAAAATCTAAAAAATGGCTTAATAAAGAAAGTTACTGAAGAAGAAATGTCTTCACATGTGAAACAGACTGTTATCTGAAAATTAATCTATGTGTTATAAAGTAATTATGTCAAACACAAATTGTACTTTTAGTTTACTATTTAAGATGGAGTTCTTTCTCTATGAATTACTTTAAGAAATTGTTTTTCTTGCCCTGGCTGGTGTAGCTCAGTGGATTGAGCACGGGCTGGGAACCAAAGGGTCTAGGTTCAATTCTCAGTCAGGGCACATGCCTGGGTTGCAGGCCAGGTCTCCAGTGAGGACCATGTGAGAGGCAACCATACATTGCTGTTTCTCTCCCTCTCTTTCTCCCTCCCTTCCCCTTTCTCTAAAAATAAATAAATAAAATCTTAAAAAAAAAGAAATAGTTTTTCTTAAAAATTCCTTAAGGGACACTTTTAAGTAAAGATATTAAAGAGAGAAAATTAATAAGTTAAGGTCAACCTAGGATCATACTGCAGAGTGAATAAGATAGCATTTACTAACTACATAGTACAAACACATACCCACACACAATACACCCCATTATACCTCATATATACTATGAAATATACACACGCATGTACATGTCTGATAGTATGTTTAAAATTCTGAAACAGGGAACATGTTCTAACCTGAGATACCACAACACAGTGGAATAAAAAAAAGAGGTAGGGTGAATAATAAGAAACAGAAAACTATAAATTATATCCCTAGTATTTTATTCAAATTTACCTTCACTAGGGAACTAGTGAGAGCCTTCACTTAAATGACTGCAGAAGGGCTAGCAATGACCTGTATACCTTTCTTTCCATTATCGTGGCTCTATCTGCCACAGGGCCCACATCTCTGTAATATACTGACTTGCTTTCATAAGTCCTATTAACTTTCATTTACCAGATCTTGTATTTTAACTGCAGAGAAAATTCTGTCCCTCTTGCTGCAACTGTTTAAAGACCCAGAAGCTTTCTTCGGCAATCTGAATTTAACATCTGTTTGTCTATGAGTCATGCTATATATCTTCCTATTTCTTTTATCTATGAAGTTTGAGAGCTTCTATACATGATGCTCCGCTGGGACGCAAAACCTCGCTGAGGACTATTTACAACCGATGCTCTAGTGTGGACTTTGTAAGCCTCTACTACTTCAGGAAAGATAAGAAGTGTTTCCCTACATGCAGATGCCCACTCTTCTAATGTGCTTTAGGATTTAATGACATTCACTATCAAAACTCCCTGCCACAATTTCTGCTGTAGTATTCCATCATGTAAATGTACCACAGTTTTTTGATCCACTTATTTTTACTGGATGGAACTGGAGGATATTGTGCTAAGTGAAATAAGCCAGTCAGTGAAAGACAAATACCATATGATCTCACCTATAAGAGGAATCTAATGAACAAAATAGACTAATGAACAAACCAGAACCACAGGTATGGAAACATAGAACAGACTGAAAGAGTACAGAGGAGAGGGGAGGGGGGATAATGGTGGAAGAAGGGGAAGGGAATAGACAAAGAACATGTATGAATAACCCATGGACATGGACACCAGTGTAGGAATTGACTGAGGGAGTAGGGGGTGGGGTGTGCAAAGGAGGGCAAAGAGGGAAAAACTGGGACAACTGTAATAGAATAACAGTAAAAAATGATTTAAAAAACTTGCTGCACCAATTGAATTTAAAAACTAAAGCATGGGGGGGGAATATCTGACTATTCAGTTTAGTACAGTGTGGACTTGTATCAGTTCCTTAGCTATATAGCCAAGTTCATCACAGCCTAAACAATCTAAATTTGTCCAGCCTCTGAGGTCATTTAATTGCAGGAGGTTAAAATAATTTTTATTCAGTTTTTGACCTTCAGTCATCAAGCAAATTTTAAATTTGTTCAGTATCCCTTGGTTAAAGGGCAAGAAAATAGATGAAACATTATTTATACATTCACAAAACCAGTTATGAACTTTAAAGTTAGTATTTAAAGGCATAAAATTCAGTTTCCTGGAAAAGCCATCTATGTGCAAAACTTTATTAAGGAATACTTTTCATTTTCCAGTGATGAAAGATAAATAAATTGCCACTGTGGTTATTTTCAATTCCTTAAGCACAATCATATTTTGTGTCTGTTTGGCTGAAGATAAGAGCACCCCATAGAGAAAGCCTGAGAACACGTAATTAACTCATTGATACCAGCTATTATGATTTGCATTACACTAGTTCCATAATATTCATGAAGGCTATATTTTTCTTTGATAACAAGAATAGTAAAAAATATTTCATGTGTTTGTGAAATTTGTTAAAATATCTATTAAAAGCTATGTGGGATTCAAAAAGATCATAAAGTATAACTGACACATGGAGAAACAAATTTAGTTTAGATGAAACAACTGTTAATCTAGACCAATAAAACTGAATAATTAGTATTACAAAAACTACCAACAATGATGAAAGTAAATAGGAAAATAGAGTAGGAAGAAAATGAGCTTTAGTGTATGAAACCAAGTCATAACAGGAATAATTAACATCCATTGCAATCAAATGTATTATAATCAATCATTCATAAAAATTAAAGAGTAAAATCAATTAACAATCCAATTAAAAATTATCCAATGCCTTCAGTTATTTTGTTTGGACAAGATCATCATTTCAGTGCCTAGTTTAGAATTTAGGCTAATTATTTAATTAAAATTTCAATGAAACATTAACCTTAGAAAACCTTATTCTTGGCATTTAAATATAGATTATTACATATTATTAATGGACACACAGCCCATCTAGCAAAAGAACTGGCATTCTTTTTATCATTTTAAGATATCTCTTCTGGTATGTCCTTAAATTAAATACCAACCCCCTTTATAGGAGGATCAGAAAAGATAGCAGCTTTTTAGTAAAATAAGGTCAAATTGTAACTCTGTGATCTTTATATTAGCTTTTTTCCAAAATGCTAGAGGTTTGGACTCCTGCCATTTCCTTACACCTGGGCTGAGATTTCTTTTTTTTTTTTTTTTTTTTTTTTTTTTGCCCCGCTGGGTCTAGACCTTTATAAATTATTCTTTTCCATGTAGTCATAAAATCAGGCTTTGTAAAAGAGAATAATTACATTTTGTGACCAATTTTCAGCTGTTTATACTAAAAATAATCGAGTTATATGTTAAGTTGGTGAATGCCTTCTCTCATGTCTTTCCCACAAGTACATGTACACACACATGCCAACTACAAACAAAAGGTTTACATTTTCTAATGTAATCCAAATGATTTAAAATGTAAACTGAAGCACAATCACATTTTCTAAATATTAGTCTGCTTCATGGTTTCAAATTATCTGTATGTGTTTGCACATGACTGCGTAATAGCTCCTAGGACTGATTAGACAACCCCTTTCTACCATATCTTTACATTTAAGGGCTATGAAGTGTCACTATTTGTAAAGAGAAAACGAATCTAGTGCACGGTCCCCAGGTCTTCTCTCACAGTAGGTCTCTAATGATTGGTTTCATTTGTTTCTGTATCCACTTTTTCTTTTTCATCCACTCTTTTGCATGTTTTAATTTAAAGTCTTATTTTTACCTTACCTTAACTCAGCACCTCTTTTCATTTTCAGAAAATTAGCCACTCACTCCAAGAATATCAATGAGCCCTGTAGATTCAGATTTTACATCAGTGAGTGAATATTTTACATCAAACCACCAAGAAGAAACTAATAACCATCCTCAAAAGTACTTTCTTCTCTACCCATAAGGCACAGGCAAGGACCTTTTCTTTCCCTATCTCGTCTTGCTGTCTTACTTCTCAGTCTCAAAGCACCTAGATTTTGCATACATCCCTCCATCAGTCTTGGGATGTTTACTATATTCTTATGCAGAACAATTCAGCTTAGTCCCAGCTTCAACCTCTAATTTTGCAAATTTACATCCATCCCTTAGAAGGCAAAGGTTACTGTGTTTTTGAGTGGTAGTAGAGGTGGGAAAGTAGTGAATTTAAAAAGATAAACAAAAAGTTACATAAAGATTAATAATATGCTTAAGCTATCTACCAAAAAAGAAAAAAGGATGGAAGGAAGGGAAAAAAGGAAGGGAGAGAGGGGGAGAGAACTGAACATATTTCTGGCATGTCTATTGTCATTAGAAATATTACATGCCACAAAGGCTCAGATGCATTTGATGTGTTGATTTGATTTTCTACATATCCTTTCAACTATGTATAACTCCACAATTTTTGACATTTTCTATATATATCTAGTAAATCCTATTATTTCCCATTGATTTTCATCAGCTTATTTGTGTTAGGAAGCACAAGGCTGTACCTACGAGTCCACTTCTTAGTTTCCTTTCAAATCTAAGTTACACTGGGCACCACATATGGGAGGAAGCTTTAAAAGGTAGAAAAATATAGTAAAATATCATTACTATTTTTCACTAACAGAAAATAGAATTATATAAATATATAAAACATACTGAATTATCGCTACATTTCAGCTATTTATTTAAAGATCTTAGTATGAAAAATATATATGCATGTATATATTTATATACACATTTAAATAATGTACATACACATATGCATGTATGTGTGTCTATATGTATTTCTATTAGAACCTTAAAGGAATGTCTGAAATATAGTAATAATTCAATATTGTATACACGTATAGTATATAATATATATCTTTCTTAAATACCAAGCACTTGTAAAACTGAGTTACATATACTGATCCCTTGTTTTCATTAATCACCATTCAAATGTGTAAGATAGGATCCATTTTACAAATGGAGTAATTAATGGAATTGTTCATGTTTGCCTGGCTGGTGAGGATGGAGTTATGATTTGCACCCAGGTGGTCTGATTCCAGAGGGCATGTTCTTGTGAATACCTTTCTGTAGCACAATTAGCTTGTGAAATGTTACTTTCAGCCTGGCCTGGTATAGGCAGATATTTCAAAATCCTGCATGCGACTTAGATACCAAAGATTTTTAAATGGTATGTGTCTCTGGCAATTAGCATTTGTTTTATGAAAATTGACACTTTGACGCATGCAAAAAATCTCACTTTATGTCTTTTAAGCAAATTCAAATCCATGACTATGCTTCTTACTTACTTAGAAAATGCTTTTCTTGCCCTGGTTGGTGTAGCTCAGTGGATTAAGTGCAGGCCTGCAAACCAAAGGGTTGCCAGTTTGATTCCCAGTCTGGGCATATGCCTGGGTTGCAGGCCAGGTCCCCAGTAGGAGATGTGTGAGAGGCAACCACACATTGATTTTTTCTCCCTCTCTTTCTCTTTCCCTTTCCCTCTCTCTAAAAATAAATAAACAACATCTTAAAAAAAAAGAAAAGAAAATCCTTTTCTCAAAGTGAGAACAAAGAAACTTCACTTTAAGCCTATATAAGTTATCATGAATTCCAAATATATGATGACTGGACAAATGTGGTTTTGTGGTATCTTATATTGTTTAGCACTCCTGATTTCATTAAGATTACTACTGATTTCTTATTTTTTTTGTCATGACTTTCATAGGTAAATGTGTGGTTTATTTTCCCATCTTGGTAAGTCTTTGGTACATATATTCCCCAGAATTCCAACAGAAAGTTAAATAACCACACCATTAACTCAGGTATTTCACAATTCAAGCAACCTGAGCAACTTCACAAACCGGTGTGGATATTACTCTCACGCAGAGCAAAAGGACCATGTGCACCTTGCAGTGTTAAAGATGAGAGCTATGGATGAATCATTTTCTATTCTGGAACACATACAGACCTATCAAACAATTAGGGAAACAATACAGTTTTTCTCGGTTTTTTAGGAGACTCTAAGGATCAAACCAACTCTGATTCTTTCACTTCCTACCTGGTGTATTTTATTAACTAGAAAGGATAGAGTTCACTAAGTGGCACTTTTATTGCTCCCTTTGCCTAGGAAGAGAGCAGTGGGATCTTTAGTTTCTTTATTACAAGAGCAGTCAGATATTTTATACAGTCATAAAAGCACCAACTGCCTTTTGAGACAGCTAAAGACAAGCAATGAGTACTATGAGTACATTTGTTGTATTTTTTGAAGAAAAGTGTTCATTAAAGCATGGGTTTTTTCCTAACCCTAAACACTACTGGGACTATAAATAGCTACAGACAAGCTTACTAAGGAAAGCCACATTTATGTAGTATCTCTGAATACTTCAACTCTAAAGTGAATAGAATAGAGGAAAATAATAATGGAAAATGGAAGGGGAGAGTGTCTTTATATCCTTCCTGAGTTACATACATTCCTATTTCATTTTTCCACATTCTGTTCTATTTCTAACTAATATATAAGATTTTTTTAAAAAGAGTCTGTTAGAAATGCATTTACTAAATGGAGGATTATGTATGAATTTCTTGTCCATAAAAAGACTATCTTACAATAAAATTTCTGAAATATAAAAATGTATACTCTTTCAGGATCTTCAAAATCAATTCACTACTGTACTTTTCAGTCAGGCAGTAATAAGAGCATGGTATACAAGGAAGAGAAACCGCTGTCTGTGCCTTTACTAGTCAGTGTCCGTGAGACGAAGCCCATGCGTGTGTGCTGACGCTGAGTAATGTCAGCTGGGAAGAGTTTGGCCCAGATAACGCATTCCAGGAGTTCAGAAATAATCTGACAGAGTTATAAGGGTCATTTTTCAGAGAAAAACTAACACTTGAGATGGTTCTTATAAGATGGGGAGAAAACTTCCCCATATTGTGGACAAAATTTATGGAAGACTTGACTAATAGAGAATTTGCAATCCAGAGCCTAATTCTTGGTCAGGACTCAAATATTTGTTGAATAAATACCACAGTAAGATATTTTAATCAACACAATAAATATGTAGGATACTCTTATCATCTCCAGTGTAGAGATGAAAAAGGTAGAGATAGAGATAGTCTCTATAAACTTGATAAGGTCCCACCAGCCAATAACTGAGTATTCCAGAACCACACGTTTCTGATTCCAAACTGTTACACAAAATGACGTTTTGCCTAAAAAGGAAAACCCAAGGATTTGTCCAGAAACTGAAATTTGTGGAGGACGCAAGTTGTTTAAGACCAGGTTTGGCAGGTCGTTATGCTAACTTGAAAGAATTACGGTTTAGTCATCTGGAACAGGAAGACAGGGGATGTGAGTGGGAGTGTACATGTGTCCTGAAAGTCTTCAAATTTTTAATAAAAATTAATTTAAAAGTTGCCTATTTCCTTCATAGGCAGATATTATTTAGAAAGGCTAACTTGCTTCTTATTTTAGTAATCCTTGAGAATAGGCATTGTACTGAACTGAGGATTAATTTGTGCCTGTGAGTAAAATCAGTATCTTGGGATGAACATAGATGATAAGGAACTTTTACTATATAAATGATATTACTCTTGAAATCTATATAGGGAAATATTTCCCTACATAGTTTTTCTTAAAACCACTATTGGAAAAAGAAACAATGTTATAACTTATAATACACGATGTCTTTATTAGAATTTAGGTCATTATAAGGAATAAAATCTATTCTACGATAGGAAAGTAAAAAATCGTTCTAAAAATACATGAGTAACATTAAATCTTACTTTGGGAACAGAGAAAAAATCAAGAAGATAGATGGATTTATATTGGACTTTCAAGAATTAATGAATTTTTCACAGTGCAGCAGAGCAGGAGAGATGGATGATCCATGCTTATTTAATTGGGAAGTGAGGCCTTACTAAGTACATTTTTAAAAGTAATGAAAAGGCTTTGTATCTTCAGCATATGTTTACTGACACACCATGGAAAGTGGGTAACAAGGATTAGAGGAAGATCCCCTATCGCTACGTTACTTTCATCAAGTTTTATAAACTCAGTAATCCCAGGCTCCCTAAACTGTGAAACTGCCACCCATTTAGAGCCATAAAGGTTGCTGCTCTCTGACACCCACCCAGTCACCAGAGGGACTTGTTAATTGTCTTCTGCTGTAGTCACACAACGGAACGGAAGCCTATTTGCTGCCTCCCACACACCATCACCGTAAGGGAAAAATAACATCCGACTACGTGTCACACCTGAGAGTCCCTTTCACTGTAGCTGATTCGGAGTGGCTTAAGTGAACCCCACCTTCCAGGGGCTGCTGCCTATAGCACCATGCCCCATACCACTCTTTTTCCAGGATGACACCCTCCTTCTTATAGTTTTCTCTACTTTCTTTGCGATCTTACATCTTAATCTTCTCTGTCTTAATGCCATCCACTTGTACCCTTAGGAATTCCTATTCTGTGATAAAGGAACACTTTTAAGCTATCTATTTCTTCAGTGAAATTTCCCAATGCACTTGAGAGGCAACAGAAAACTGGTTGTGTCCGGGAGGTTTGCCCATCCCATGTGGCCACTGCTTAACCTCCAACGCTGAGCCTTTGGTGTGGGCGGGTGCAGATCACTGTTTTCCTCACTCCCCACCGCTGTGACTCCATCAGTGCGTCTCTGCTGTCCTATAGTCTCCTCTGCTTTTTATTTTTTTAATTAAGGATATTCTTACCATTTGAATGTGATTCCATTTATCTTCCTTCTCCACTGCCACCTCTGATAGCATTTCAAATATGGTCCTCACAGTAATTGACACTTTTAACTAACAGACTAATGCCTTTCTCTACACTGGTCTTTTGAACATTTTGCATTGCATCAAGATCTTTGACTTTCCCATTTGCACTGAATATTACTCCCTAGCACATCATCCAAGTGCTTGGAGAATGATATGCTATCTTATTCCAAAACTATGTCACTAGAAATCACCAACGTGGCCAGTCCACTTTCTGACTCGAACTATGCACGTATCTGTTTCAGTAACACCACTCCCGAAGTTTTTTGTGATCTTTGACTGCTGTAAAATCACACAATCTACATTTTCCCTATTCACCTTAGATTTCAAGGTTAATCGTATTATCTGACATCTTGCCAGTATCCTATAGTGCCTTGTCTAAGAGTCTTTCTGAAGCCATATTTAGGAAAAAAGAAAACTTCAGTCCTTGGTGAATCCAGGAGTCTGCCCCGCCCTAGTCCCATGCCTAGTCACAGACCCTGAGTCCTGCTGGGGAAATTAAAAAACCTGACACCCCGATACATTTATAACCAGAAACAGCAGTTAGGTTTTTAGCACAGCAACAACCCGATGAACTACTTCATTCATTCATTCATTTTCCGTAATCCTGTTCTACCTCTACTGTAAACTTGTCAAACCATTGACTCCCCTATGTTCACTCACTCATTTTAAGTAATTTTTGTCTTACAGAGAATATAGTATCTTTTTTAAAATTACTTTATTGTCATTCAATTACAGTTGTCTGCATTTTCTCCCCTCCACTCCTCCCCACCCCATCCAAACCCACCTCCCTCCCTTGCTTCCACACTTCCCCTTGGTTTTGTCTATGTGTCCTTTGTAGTAGTTCCTGAAAACCCTCCTCCCCACAGTCCCCCCCCACCCCTCTGGCTATTGTTAGATTGTTCTTAATTTCAATGTCTCTGCTTACATTTTGTTTGCTTTTCTCTTCTGTTGATTATGTTCCAGTTAAAGGTGAGATCCTATGGTAATTTATCCCTCACCGCCTGGCTTATTTCGCTTAGCATAATGCTCTTTACACAGACGTCATTCGACCTCCTACTACCAAATGCAACAACCTACACTCAAATCTTTGTTTCTACCTCCCTTCTCCTCTGTTGCAATTGAAGAGGTACCCCTTATCTTATTTAAAGATAATTTCTCTGGATTGCTGACAACAATAAACTCCGGAAGAACAATTAAACTTGGTCCATTCTTCTCCACCTTAAAAACAAACCAAATAAGCAGCTTGCTAACCAATCAGTCAGAAAAATAAATAAATAAAGAAAGAAAAATTAAAAAACAAAAAACTTTCCTAGACTTGGTATATCTCTTTTTTTCCTTTACTGCCAAATTTACATCACACTTCTTTACCTGTCACTAGCTCTTAAAACTGTTTAATTTTTTTCTGCTTCCAAAGTTCTACCAAAGCTGTTCTTTCCATTGTCCTTCAGTTTTCTAATTACAATGAGTATTTCAGTTTTTAATTCGCTGAATCTCCTGACAGCATTTGATAATTGTATTAACTCCCTCCTAAAGGAAGTTTTTCTTCTATTGATTCCTATAAAAGCATATTTTGTTGTTTAATTTTACCATTTCTGATTATCTTTTCTTCTCCACCCTTATCTCAAATGTAGGTGCTCCAAACCAAGGCTCTCTCCTCTACCCTGTCTACACACTTTCTTCATAAGAATTCATCTAACTTATTGGCTCCAATAACCGTCTATAATATGACATATAAATTTTTAGTTTTTGCCTCCTTCTCTTTCTTCAGCACCAGACACCTGTACATAATCGGCTCGTGAAAATTCCATGATAAATGTTCACTAACTCAATATGTACAAAAGAAACTCATCATCCCCCATCCTCTCATCCAAAGCCTGAAACTGAGTCCTGTCCCAGCCTCTCACAGCTCAGTGTCAATGTGCAACCTTTTCTAAGCCCAAAACTTGACTATCATGCTTTACCCCTTTTTAATTACTTACATCTAATCAAGAAAAAATACTTAAATTTATTTAAGAGACATATCCACTCAATGTACTCTAATTCTACTACCAACGCCCTATGACAGTCTCATCTCTTCTTTTAAAGATTATTTTATAGCCTCTGAGTTTGTCTCCTATTATCCACTTGATTTCTGCACTGTACCTAGAGTCGACCTTTTAAAATGATGCCTAAAATCTTGTCAATGCCCATAACCTTTGACCTGGGAGAGGTGACATCCCCATGGTTTCTCTCCACGCAACCTTCTTAGCCTCACACTCAGCCATCCTTTGTCTTGAATGCTGTGCTCCACGGGTGTGTTTCTTTCTCCCATGCAGGTTTTGAGGCATGCTGTTTTTCACTATTTGCCTCTGTAGCCAGGTTCTCCTTTCCTCCCTTTTTGTGCCCATTTGCCAAACATGTTCCCACTCACGTCTTTCACGTCTCGGCTTTCATATTTCTTCCTTCAGGATTCATGGACCCTGCTCTAGATTAGGACTCTGCTCCATAACATACTTGCAATGTAGTTCATTACTTATATAATGTCTATTTTCCTTACTAGAATGTAGGCTTCACAAAATAAGGACCGCAGCTAGTTTCTTATTGTTCTACCAAAAGCAATTAATAAAATGAAAGCACAAAAATAATACAAATAATATGATTAAAAAATAATTTTTGAGTGAATCTCATAGACTTGCTATGAGTATTTTACAGTTTAAACAAAATGATATATATGAAGTGCAACTGGAACATAATAAGCACTCAATAAATAGCTTACCTTTCATCTAACTATAAACCAAAGGTAGTAAATATGAAAAAAAGAAAAAAATGCCTTTACCATTGTTAATGCCTTCTAATTCATTTTATTGAATATATATTTATATATTTTGGTTTTAAGTATTGAATGTTATTAGGCTAACATAAAATATGCTTTCATGATAAATAATTCAAAACTCTTTTTACCCATACCCATATTTAATTTCTCCATAATTGCTATGCAATAATCAAGAGAAAAAAGTAAGCATTTTTAACATGTTGAATATCTTTTTCGTAAGCCAAACAAAGAGAACTAAAAAAAAACTTTTCTGACTTTTAATATTTACATTTATTATAATTTATCAATATAAAATAAATTATTCATAATACCTTTCCTATTTCAACTCTTGTCTTTTTCTCTAGATGTCTCATTCATCCATTCGGTACATGTTTCTTTACTATAACCTAGCTTATAAGTTTTTAAAATTCACCCATAGCAATCATTATATTTTCAGCATTTAAAATCATACTCATACATGTGCTTGATATAAATTGTGTTGAGTTTCATACGTGGCAGAGAAATATTTTAAAGATAACTTTGGCCATTCTTTACATTTTGGAAAGTTGTGTATCCTGCCCTATCTCCTTTGACAAAATATATAAACCCATGGAATATTCATATTTAATGCAAATATGCTTATAGCTCTTGGTGACTTCCAATTAGATAAAATTATGAAGATCAAATCCCTTAGGAAACTGGAGGAAATTTCAAGGCATTTGTTTTCTAAGAAAATCATTTAGCCCTTTACTAGGACAAATATTCATAAAAATTATAATTGAACTTTGGGGCTAAAGTCAGCCCATAATAGGCCCATTATTTTTCTTTAAGATTTTATTTATTTATTATTAGAGAGAGGGGAAGGGAGGGAGACAGAGAGGGAGAGAAACAACAATGTATGGTTGCCTCTCACATGGCCCTCACTGGGGACCTGGCCTGCAACCCAGGCATGTGCCCTGACTGGGAATCGAACTGGGGCCCTTTGGTTCCCAGCCCACCGCTCAATCCACTGAGCTACACCAGCCAGGGCATATTATTTTTATATTCTAAATACCCTATTGCATTCTGCTTAGATTTTTGTGCTAATAGTAGATGCCAATGTATGAAAGAATTCTTTATTTTATTAGATATTTTTCCTCTATGCTTCTATTAAACTTTGTTCTAATTTATTATTATATGAGTGGATAGTTTCTCATGTTATCATTGTGTGGGTGTGCATGTGTGTGTGTCCCCCAACCTATTAGCATACTTTCCTTGAAAGCAAGGGCCATGCTTTGTTCATCTTTCTTATGCTTATATTGTTCAGTACACACATATATTTCTATTGGATTGAAAGAATCATTACTATTTTAAAAGTTGTGTCTCTGATCTAATTTAATTGGTAAATTCTTCAATTTAAGTGTTTTTTTATGGAATAGTAACAGTTTTACAAAAGTAGAGAAAGATTACATGATTAAGAAATTGGCAGGTTTGCCTAAGAGATATAGTCAATTAAAGAAGAATTATATATGGAGATAAAACATGTTTCAAATTTCAGTATATGATAAAAGAAAACTACTTGGTTTACATAACTTATAAATAAAATATCATTTGTATTAAATGAGTTTAATAAAAACTTGGGTGGTTAGTGCTGATTGCTTTTCTATTTTATCATTTGGAATGACATTTTATCACAAAATTGTGCAGTAAGTTTTTATTTGAAATGATAATCATAAAATTAGAAATATTTGGAAGTCCTTCAGAAGTAGTCTATAACACCAAATAAATAGAAGGAACACATCCATTTAGATGTGATAAAAAGCATAGAGAGATGCTAGCAGCGTTCTTTCCCTCCCTCTTCCTTACTATTCTTCCTTCCTTTCTCCTTGTCTAAATTAACAAATTTTAGCTTTGGTAGAATTCCTCCCACCCCACCTCATCCCTTGGTATCCATCAGATTTCTGCTAAGTAACTATAGTCTGAAAACAAAATATTCTCCATTCAAGACAAATCTTTTCAATAAACGTGATTCATTAATTTGAAATGGCAACTAAAGCATTCAATTAAAGTGACCCTCAATGCTTCACAGCTTGATTTTTATTAGATCTGATACCAGTAGACCATCATTTAGGTAGGTTAAGAGACCTCTGACTTTTACAGATTATGTTAGTAAAGGAAATAATGTTTCTGTAATAAGGAGCTCATAAAGAATATGTTTTTATTTTCCTCAGTCATAAAAAGCTTTTCAATAACATTCCCAGTTGAATAGTCAAATACATAGAAGGAAAATTACTTTGCATTTATTTTCATTAAAATTGGCTGCCATAAAACAACCAATATGGCACCTCTCATAAAATCAGCTCATGTTTTATGAATATTTAACTTACTTTGAACTTTTCAGAAGGAAATAGTGACCTTGGAAACTTCTAGTAACCGTACAACATTATAACACAAAGGCCACTGCTTCTGTCATTAATCACAGTAGATGACTGCCTGGAGCAATTGCTGGCCTTTCAAAGGGAAATCTTAAAAGACAGAGGAATGTGAAAATATTTATTAAAGAAAATTTTATCATAAAGAAACATGCAAGTTATTGAGACCCAACCAGCACATGAGGGTTTAGGTAAAACTTATTTTTAACATGAAATTTAAAATTTTGTGTTCATTTCTTGTCAGCTTGAAATCAATATTCTACTTGAGCAATGAGAATTTCATAACCTGACTGCTAAATATTGGTTCAGTGTATTACCTTTTTATTAGGCTATGAAACCTTGATTTATGCGGAATCACAACAAAATTATCCTAAATAAATGAACAGGCTTTTTCACATATGTGTGGAGTATTTACAGAAGTTTCAGGAAGACATTTAAAATTCTCAGGAGAAAATCAGTGCAACAAAGAAACAAACATTAGCCCCTTCTTAATTAGATCCTATCTTCTAGAACAGAATACTGACTTGGCACTATCATCCAGGCCAGGAGCAAAAGTTTCAGAGCCAAACTTCAGTGGTCAAAGCATCATGGGATTTAAATTTACAAGATATTTAAGAGAGAATAGAAACTCAATTTCTGAGTCTTCAATAAAAGCAAATATTAAAAAGTGTAAGAAATTACTGAACACTTTTTCTAGTACATGTTTTTCAGTAAAGCATCCATGAGTCAGGCCAATTGCTTACTTATTGAATAGAATCATTTTGAATTTATTGTATTTTTCTCCATAACCATTTATGCCCCTTATAGCCTCTTCTACCTCCACCCACCCCTCCCCCTGCAATCAACACACCGTTGTCCAATTTGTTAAAATGTTACCCTTGGCAAAGAATCATGAGGCGTGTCAAGCAACCAGGAATAGCATGAGTGTACCTTGTAGCTTTCTGGGCTGAGATTAAAGGAATAGTGTAAGGAATTTAAAAACATAGAGAAGGAAAAGACATGTGTGTGTGTGTGTGTGTGTGTGTAATAAAACACATTAAAGTACATATACATGCATCTTAATGTGTTTTATTATTATACAACCTAGAAATAAAGTTTACGTAAACACTGGCAGTCTGAAAGTTCCCTATTGACAGCAAGCCGAGGATCGCTTTGCTAAAGCAGTGTTTGTGAGAGGACCTTTTTGAGCTGTCTCAGATTTATGTTGCCCATTCTGTTGCCAGGCCTGATGACGGAAGAGCTGTAATCATGTCCAACATCATCAGGGAAATACCTGATTTATCTCTATGGCTCTGCTTCATCTGTGGCTCCAGCCATGTATCAACATGACAAATTGAGGACTCTCATCTGATGGGAGGGGATCCACGTGTAGTTCTCTGTGCCTAAAGTATCTGAGAAATGCCAAACAAAAATGACATGAAATATGTTTATGCCTTCTTTACTCTAAAGACCAATATGGCCTCTGAACAAATTTCCAGCACCTTTGGAAATGTTTATTCAGAAGAATTAAAAACAAACACCAAATGGAATACCATTGGAATAGTTTTAGTTTAAACATGAGAAATGTGTTCTAAAAAAGTTTATTGTTGATAGCGGCAATGAAAAGTATACCATACATGTAAAATTTTAAGCAGTACCTGCTTTATGAAGGTCTTTGTCACTGTTTTGTGTCTAGAAAGATAAAATCAACACATGGAGTCAGTCAAGGTTCTCCTTATTGAGGGGCAGAGAAGTACTAAAAAACATTATTTTCATTAGAAAATCTGCCTCCCTCTAATATTTATCAAGCTATCTCTACCATTTGGTGGGCAGCTAGTTATCTGTTACTTACTTCCTCGGCCTCAGTGTGAAAATCAATCTTATTTCCTTGAAATACTGTTCCTACCATATTTCAAGGAAATAAAATTCTGTTTAGGCAAGGAGAAATCTTAATTTTAGTTACTTATAGAGAAATAATTTATATATGAAGTACCACAGATGGATGTTTATATTAGATATAATAACTTGGAAGACTTATCTGAAAGTGGAAGTAGAACTTTTTGACACTGAAACACAGAGCTGAATCATTTAAGGTTACTGTATATCCCATCTTTCAGTTCTGTAGAAGGCCCCCCATCTTTTCCCAAAGGAGAACCTAAGTCACCATTGCTCCCTCCTCAAATGGAACCACCACACAGATGATTTTACTGTAATATAAGCCAATAAGTAAGCAAAATATTTAACCAAAAGACAAGATTGAGTGAATATAAAGTAATTTATTTTAACAAATTAATTAATTTAAATAAGTACAGAAGAAAGTATTTTGGTTCATACGGTTTTATATGTTATATTACCCTAAAAGGAAATAGCCTGGAGAAAACTCAACTTGGTGACTGAGATTTGTATAAAAATTAAGTACAAACTTCTTATTTATAATTTTAAAGAGATGAAGTAAGTATGATACTCATCAATGCATGAGAATATCTATGATGTAAGAGTCATAATAAATTAAGAATCATTAAAGTTTTCTCAGTTTTTATTGCAAGGAAGATAAAGGGGAACCATTACATTTCATTGCATAATACTGGACCAATCTTGAAATTAATATGCAAGCTCTGATGAAAATGTTATTATTAATTGTAATATAACTGGGATGAAGGGTGAGTACTAAGTGAATATTTAATTCTTATCTATGTTGTTGCACAAAACGTTTCCCTACATAAACGTGTCTAACAAATGAAATTTTCTGAACTTACACGCCTAACGTCTGCCCTAGGTGCTCTGTGGTATAAACAGAAAATTACCTTTTAATATTCATGGTGTGTTACAGTGTTGACTTAGCATGACTACTTCATCCTCGAGTCACAACTTTTGGGCGTACTGTATTTGAAATACAGAAATAGATTAAATTATGATATTCATGGTATCAGTTGAGGAGAAAATGAATGTCTACTTCTGGCAGAAAGGGTTTGTTTCATGTGTTTTTTTTAATATTTTACAGTCATATTTTGTGGCAGCGCTTTCCACACGCGTGTAAACATGCATGTTCCAGAATGTACGCATTTTGAGCGCAGCTCCACATAATTCCCATGTGGGCAAGTATGAATCATGTCTGTGGAATGGGAACTCTCTAATGGGAATTCGGCAAAGATATATCTTAAGAGATTCTGGCTTGCTAAGCCTCTTCCTTCCAAAGTCCGGAAGCTTAAATTAATAAATCACTGCCTCAATGTTCTATGGTCCTAAAAGTTAACAGCCCTAGCTAGCTTACCCTCAATTTACCTGTCTCCTGTTTAATGTATACCCTGGTCCTGTCTGCCACCGGACCTGAATTTACATCCTAATGCTCTGCTAATGAGTAATCCTACCCCTTTTCTGTATAATCCCATGAATAATCAATCCAATGTAAATATGTCCTAAAGCCTCTTATAAAAACCCCGGCTAAGCTAGCCATGAGGCCTTTTCCTGAGTTGGAGGAATTGGTCCCATGGCTCCGGACTCTCTTCCCCTGCGAGTCTCGGTATGAGATTCTTTCACGCATCAAGTTGCGGTCACCCACGGATTTCAGCAGGGATGAAATCTCCATGACAATATATAATCACCATTTAATTGCTAACATATTACTCAGAGCTTGAATTTTCCTCTAATTAAAAAAAATTGATTGTGGAAACCAAAGAAAGACAAAAGCTTTAATATTATACGATGTCAACATTGCGAACCAGCCCACATGACTACCTACTACTACTGGGTGTTAATCCCGGGCCTTCTGTAAAGCAGCCGCCTGAATCTTGCAGGTTACCTCCTCTGTCACTCTGATGTGTACAACATCTTGGGCAGCTTTTGTTATGCAAGAATCACAAACATGCTCTAGGAAAGGTAATTTTAAGGCTTTATGCTACTAAATGTGAAGAGTTGCAGACTTAATCTCTATAGAAAATTTGATGCAAAGTATCTTTATATATCATTGCAATATGTACAATTCCTAAACTTCTGTACTAATTGGTTACATATATTTTATAATGATATATATTAATACACAATATCTCTTATATATTAAAATATATTAATTTTCCGCTCTAACAAAGATTAATTTTCACAACTTTTTGTGGTAAATTTATATCTGTTCTTGCGTTAGAATGAGTGTGAATACTTTCTATCTTTCTGTTTCAAAATAGTATAGACTAGGTAAAATAAAATGATTATTTTGTTTTAAATAATTACAAAATAAAAATCCTTATGTCAAGAAAAAGTTACAGTTTTAGAGTTCATAGACAAGTCTGTAATATTACTAAGCATGTAAAAGTATAGATAGGGTAAGATTTGGAGGCTAGACTATGAAAGGAGAGCATCACAACTTTCTATTAAACTTGAATCCCACAAAACAGCAACGTAAGAATAGGAACCGGCAGGGCCGTTGTGCCCAGGAACATTTCTGACCTGATGCTAGTAGCTAAAACAGAAAGACTTTAGAATATATTAACTGTGTGAATGCAACTAACAAAACAACGCACTTGTGTTTAAAATGTATATTATGCATGCAAATAATTTAAAATTTCCCAGTTAATCCTAGCTTCAGGAGCTCCTAAAACCAGAAGAATAGTATCCGATGGTAGCACTATCAAAGCAAAGTAATGCAGTTGATTGAAAATACAGTTGAGCACGCCCAGGAGATGATGGTGTGAATTTCCTCATACATCATCTTAATGGCAGCGTTTTCTACAAAGCGACGTGGAGCGCTCCTTTCATATTTCATGAGTTCTATTTGCCTGACTTCAAAATGCCAAATGTGCCAGTGAACAGTACTTTAATATTCATGGGTTTTTGAGATGGCTTTGACAGTTGTCAACTAGAGAAATGGCTTCACCAGGAAAGAATCTGACTTATGATTTTCGGCACACACATAAAATCATGGAGTCATTCACATGTGCGTTCTGCTTTAAAGGTGCTCTTTGCATACCTCTCTTTTATGAAAATTATATAGATATAAAACCCTTTATGTAACAGTAAGTCATTGTCAAATCTTATTGGATATATACTTAGCATCCCAGAAAATGTTGTTAACTCCCAACATATAATAATTGAGTTATTTGGAAAGGACAGAACCCAGTAAGTATCCTCAAAGTTCTCTGGAGCACAAGTCATTACAGCATAAATCACACATCTCTGTAGAAAATTTATGTTTTGGTGTGTAATTCAAAAACACATTAAGTAGCTTCTTTTAAGGGAAAAATTATACATTTCTCTTTAGCCCCAAGAGTGCAGATTCTAGCTCTTGTGCCTCTTATTAGTATTTCACACACTAGAAATAAAATTAGAATCAAAATTTACCCATGATAGAGTCCATTGCTATTAATCATAAAAGATCTATAAAAGTTTCAATAATGTCAGGTAATAATACATTGCATAAATTATAAACAAACAGAAACTTTTTAAGAAGCTTTTATCTATGTTATCTCAATGTATTCTCCATAACTCTTATGAGTTGGGAGAACCAATAGAATAATCACCATTGGATTGATAATAATTTTTAACAGTTCTTGAATACTTATTACATGTCAGGTACTCTTCTAAGTTATATATATTGTGTGTATGTGTATATATAACACACAATATTATGTATAAAATATAATATATTTATATTAGCTTGATTAATTTAGGTACTATTGTTAACCTTTTTGTAGATGGAACAGATTGAGTAACCTGCAGTATATATTACTTTTAGCATGATGAGGAGACAGGCAGTCTTTGCCCCACAGCTTGGGCTCCAACAAAACCCCAAACTGTCGAATTTAAACTATAATGAGAACCCCAGTCACATTCTTATCTGAGAATTGCTTCTGTTCTTTCTTCACACAAGGGTCATTCTTACTAACTGGTACCTTTACTGCATTGAATTTAGTCTGAAATAATATCTCTTTTTGTGATTTTTATCCTTTCCACATTGAAAGTTTTCCTTAGGATAATATGAATTCTAAATGTTTTCTCCTTTTCTTTTTTATTTATTCTTTTCTCCTTTAAGTTATATGCACTCAGAAAGGCAATAGAAGCAGTAAAGGCAGCAGGTGGAATGATGTTTTGAATTCAAATCATACATGTATAGCATTGTGCATTTCCTAATGGCCAGTATTTGACTATTAAATAAATATGTAAAAAATTAGCAAAGTCAAAATGGTTAATAGTGAAGAGTTTGCTGAGAAAATGGACTCCAGAGTACCTCACTTTTCTCTCAGTGTATGTGCTTGACTTAACATGGACCAGTTTAACAGTTTATCTTCTCTGTATTTATATACGGATCGTTTTGGATGGTGAAAAAATAACCTAAAGTCAGACTATAATGAACAAATTCGACAGAGTCTTAGTCCTTCCTCTTATTCTCCATGGCATCTATTTGGACATTCTTTTTAAAAAATAATAGATAATCCTCATTCTTCCCATTACTTTCAAGAGATGCCCATGCCTATTACTTCACAAGAAAACTGGAAACACAGAGGCCGTAACTCCTTCCCCATGCTCACGTGAAAGCATGAAGCATTGTCCACATTTCTCTCCTTCCTCTTACTGGCTCTTACGCTATAAGAGCTTAATGACTCTGCCTGTGCTCTGAGCGCTACCACACTACACCGCCTCAACATCATAACACTTGTAGTTATCTTTTTTCTCTTCTAGATTTTCAGATCCTGTATCATTAGGATGGGGTAGGCTATGCTGAAATAAACAAACTTATCATCATCTAGAAATCATGAGATACATTGCTTAATCCATATTATTCCCTCCCACTCTGTTCTTAAAATTAATTTACTTTCTGAACGTAATCATAAAAGGCACCAATGACTTCACTGTTTTTTTCTAAATTCTATATATAGTCGCATCCTTCTTTTCCCATCCTTTTAGCTTTATTTGCAAATTCTAACTATGTATCACCCATGAAACTCTGCCTTGTTTTTATTTTTTTGGAATACACATATATTTTTTGGCCTTCTAGTTTTAGTCTCCTCTAGACTTACCTTTTAATATAATCCTTAATATTGGTATTCATAAAGGTTTTATTTTAAGTACTTTTTTCTTTGCAGTTAAATATTGCACCTTTTCTCCAAACTAAGGTAAATTTTCTACAGCGAGTTTTGTGTTTTATCGTCCAGCCAATACATTCAAGCAATCCTTTCTTTACATGGTTCTTATACATGGATTTTGGTTATCATAGTTTAGTTAAGTAATCCTAAATCCCAAACAACACTATTAAAATTTCAGTTCCTCCCACATATTAACTGTGAGCAATTACAAGAAGTGCAAACTTCCTGCTAGCTCATTAGTCCACAAGTCACTATGTAAATAATAGATATGTATCATGACTGGTGAGCAATTACATCAATTCTTTCAAAGTTTGCTAGTGATTGCTCACAACACATTCATTATTCAGTTCACAAGTAGTCACCAAAGGCTGCAGTTATGTTGCTTTCTTGTCTCCCAGTGAAAAATCCAGGTGATATTTTACAAAAGAATAAAAACAGACAATCAAAAGAGAATTGGTTGAAGACGATAAAAGGGTCGTAGGGAAACAGAAAGTGCTAAATGCTGACATGAAATTTAAATGGAACATAAAATAGAATTATAGACGAAAGAGCTGACCAGGGACTATTGCCACTGCCGCCGTCTGAGTGGCTCTAGATATTTCTCTGCTGAGATAATTTCTCTTTTCATTTACTAGAAGAATATATTCCTAATGTCACTGAGCTTGGTTATAAAAGTTACTTTATAATTATTTTCTTTTCATTTGAACATCTAGGACATCTCATGGTCAGGTGTCACTAATTCCCCTTTCTACTGAATATGGGTCATATTTCTATTGTTCTTCCTATATCAACAAATTTTTTAAACTTTATCTTGGATATTGTGAATATGTTATTGTAAATGCTGTTATATTCTCCAAGTGTTGATTTTTTTTCCTCCTTCTTTCCTAGCAATAGTTAATCTGGTTGGGCTTAAACTTCAGATTCTTTAATGGCAGAGTTTGTACACAGAATTTGGAATTTCTGCTCTCTAACTTTCTTCTTCTGGTAATTCCCCCTCAAATTCCAGTGGCTACGGTTGTCCAGAGTAAGCCTGTGGTTCCTGTGTTCTCTGGTTCTTAGCCAGAAGGTTTTTTTTTTTTTTTTTTTTTTAAATTATTTATTTAGAGAGAGGGGAAGGGAGGGAGACAGAGAGGGAGAGAAACAGCAATGTATGGTTGCCTCTCACACGGCCCTCATGGGAACCTGGCCTGCAACCCAGGCATGTACCCTGACTGGGAATCGAACCGGGACCCTTTGGTTCCCAGCCCTCACTCAATCCACTGAGCTACACCAGCCAGGGCACCTAAGCTAGAAGTTTTAATGAAAGAAAACTCACTCAGTGCTGTTCACTTTGGTCACTCTCCAATGCTTAACAGTTTTTGTTGCTGTTTAGATTTTCTATTGTTGCATTTTGCACAGATTTTATGGTTGTTGGTTGTTTTTTGTTTTGTTTTGTTTTGTTTTGTTTTTGTCAGTAGTAGCCCACTTGTCATTACCAAAAACAGAAACCTCTCTTGCTCTTTTTATTTTTAAATGTCAAGTTTCATTCATCTCTAACCATTCCTATTCTCATACTATATAATTCACTCTCATTCGGTTACTTCATTCTCTTCTTGTCTGCAAACACTGTTTTACATTATTTTATCTACCCAAAACTCCTTTTTTTGCTTGACTTATTTGCTAACTATCTTATAGATCTTCTTTTATAGCTAATATTTTTGTAGAAGGATTTCTCATATCCCAAGTCTTATTAAAGTACCCCTTATAAGAAATCTCATAGCATATTTTATTTGTAATACTCAGCTGGACACCATTATCTGGCACATAGAAGATTCTTAATATTTGTTGAATAAGTAAATCTCATAAGTACCTTACCAATCCAATTTAGGGAAACAAGAGTTTATCATACAGACACAATGCTAATGCACACTTCTAATAAAATGTTATATGATTTTGATTTAAGACATGAAATTAAACATTTTGTTAAATCTATGATGTTTGCTGTTTATAATTAAAGGCACACCTATGGGTATAAGTACATTAACCTGTATTATCTTAACCTTTATTATTTTCTAGCTTTATAAATACTTTCATAAAAATTATTGCTAAGCTTCATTTTGTTCAAATAAACTGTAAGCATATAATTATTTAGAGTAATAATTTTTCTGTAAGATGATGTGTAAAATAAGTAGAGAGTTGATTTTTATAGGTATTCAATCTTTTTCTCATTTAATTTAGACAATAAACCACTAAGGTGATAATCATCTTGTAGTTTAGTATTTTGCAACAATATTGAATTAGAAAATACAGCCCTGCCTCGTGTGGCTCAGTGGATTGAGCACCAGCCTATGAACCAAAGGTTCGCTCGTTTGATTCTGTCAGGGCACATGCCTGTGTTGCAGGCCAGGTCCCCGGTCAGGGGCCCATGAGAGGCAACCACACCTGGATGTTTCTCTCCGTCTCTTTCTCCCTCCTTTCTTCTCTCTAAAAATAAATAAATAAAATCTTAAAAAGTGTAAAAACCTGTATATTTGTTTAATTTAGAAACAAAATTTTTCATAATTTAATGTAGAAAACATGAACATTAATCTTAACTGCTAATAAGTGCTCTTTTCCAAAAGTAGCACTTATATAGGCTTACCATAGGGTTAATTACATTTGACTCAATTTTTAAGACAGAAGCATAAAAATATGTAGTGCTTCTAATAATTATTATTTTTTCATTAAGAGGGTCAATGACTTTCTAGCTTTAGAGATGTATACTTTTGGAAGAAAATTGTTGTTATGCCTGGATGACAGCAAATCTACTGTGATTCCAAAGAAGATTTAAAATTAGTTGTACACATATAGGAGCTCCAGTGGCGCAATCGGTTAGCGCGCAGTACTTATAAAATTAGTTGTGCACATATATGAACTGTCTGGCAGGCCTACCAAAATTCAGTTTCCCAGAGCTATAGAGTACTCTTACCTAAGTCTAATACATATTAAATGGGGATGCCGCAACATTACCTGCTTCACATTTTAAAATCTCCTAATGTTCATTTATATGGCCTGGGAAGAGAAAGACAATGACAGAAGGTGGGAAGCTTTTTAATGAGAAGTTTTAGAAATGGGACAAATAACACCCTTTGGTGTGCAGGAGACAGATGTGAGAGGTAGAAAACTGTTACAGGTTTTTGTATTTTTCCTGAACCTTTGGGTACACTAGCACCTGTCGCAATAAGGTGGCTCCTGTCACCAGGTAGCTTCTCCAGTAGGTGACTATCATGTGGGTGTGTGTACAGTAGAGGCAGGAGCCTACAACAGACAGTGCACAGCAGTGCAACTGAGAAAATATTTAAGAGAAAGAAATAAGGGAAGGGAGAACAACCCCTGGTGACTCAAAGATGCACAAGATAGGGAGTGGGGAGGGAAAGATCTGCTTTCATTAAGGTAAATAAACATGTAATTTGCATTCCCATAAGAGGATGAAGCTACGACAACTTGTTCTATAAAAATGATTAGGTTATCTATAATTTAACATATCTTATTCCAAAATAATTTAATTGAGATGAAGTTAATTTAGGTTCTTGCTGTGAGAAAGACAACTTCAGGGCTACAAAAGAAATCGTAGTTTGGATTTTAAATGATAAAAATATTTGCAAACTATAAATTTGATTAAGATGGCCAACAAAAATATTAGTGTTTTGGATAACACATGTCTATCGAATAGCAATTTAGCTTTTATGAAAAGCAAAGTAAAGGAAATACACAGACAAGATCTCTCAAGATCCCTGGGATGTTTCCCTGGGATCCCATGTTGGAAGTGGTACTGAGTGGAGAGGAAAGCATAGAGCATTAAGAGTCATTATATTTGCATAATCTTGCACATAAAAGACATATTTTTCATAATGTTAATAATGAATAATTTAAATACCTGGAAAATAATTATATATATATATATATATATATATATATATATATATATATATCAATCAAAGGCATTTCTCTGGAAAAATTTTTCTCAGATATTCTCATCTTTTATTTTTCTAAATAAATATTTTTAACCATCTTACATCCTTGCTCTTTCTTTCACATACTTGAAAATAAGCACTTAACTTTTTCATGTGAGTGACATTATGTTTAATATACAACTGACAACTCTGAGACCCAGAAAGACTGAGTGACTTGGCTTGGCCAGATTACAGGGTAAAAAAGTAAAAGAGCCAGGATCACAACTGTAATGCCCACCATGCTTTTTTGACCTGCACTAATTCCTCACCATGTGCATTATTATTAAATACATTAGAATAACTGAACTATTATTCTCTTTTACTAAATTGTATGTCTATTGATGACTTGCAACTATATGTTATTATTCTGTAAGAATCAGTGTTAATTCAATACCTACTATTTTTCTTAATTGAATCAGTATTACCTACTGATTCAACATTAATATTTATTTTTTTGTAAAATCATTTATAAAGAAGTTAAACAATATAAAATGTTGTTCTTAAAAGTTCTGAGGAGCAAAGGGGAATTAAAGCCCAATATCCGATTGTTTTATATTTCTGATTGCTAATCAAAGCCATTTCATCATTTCACATAATGTTGGTGATTACATGAGATGAGAACACTTCTGATTTGGTTTATTCATCCCCATGAATTATAACACTGTCAATCATAAGAACAGAGGCACTGGTTCACTTAGAATGGTGTTATTCTCTATATGGAGTTTGCTCTTTGCCAAAGGCAAAGTCATCTTACTGTGGAGTTTTTTAACATTCAGTGGGCAACCAGCTATCAATTACATTGAGGAAAAGCTCTGCACACTACTCTAATACATTTGGTCAATGAGAATATTTGAAGAGGACATGTCCAAAATTAGAAGCTTCAAGCAGCATATGAAAGACCTTTCATTTTGAGTCTCAGCTTGTGTAATTCACAGACCTTTATAATCTGCTACTAGGAGAAAGCAATAGCATGTTGTTTTCAAAGTCATACAAATACTCTGTAAGGTGGAACAAATGGGTTTGCATTTCATTCTAATGCAATCAGTAATCCAAAACCTCTATTCACATTTCATGTGGAAAAGCTTACCTGATAGTTGCATGTTTGAGAATTTATAGATTAAAAACCAATATATACTCTCCCCATGATTAAAGTCTTTTGGATTTTTCCTAATTTAATTTGGGAAGAATATCAAAATTAAGAGTTAATTACTTTTTACATGATTAAAAGTAATTTTCTTTTACAACATAGTATTAAGTGTTTTCTAAACACCTCATACCTCAGTATGTACATAAAAACAGATGTTATGCAAGATATAAAACTTATGCACATTTAGGCAAGTGCATTGATATTTGACATTTTTCTCAACAGGAAAATGCCTCCATATTTAGAGGCAATTAATAAATAAAATGTTAGTTATTGGGAAATTCACATTAAATTTTAAATATGATACAATTTTAGAAATGAACTTTAACAAAACATGATTCTGAATATGCATAAAAATATAAGGGAATTTGAAATATTATAAAACATAGAAAGGAAATTAATGTTGCATATTATCTGCCCCCCAACTTAAAAAAACTGAACATTAAAAGTTTTGGCATATTCTCCTGGATATTTTATACATATTTGTTAATAAAATCCAATATATTTATAGTACTAATGTTGTCGAAAACTTAGTTCTTCTTGCTGATGCAGTAAAGATTTACAGCTGAGCAGATTGATTAGTATACAAGCAGAGTTTGTCAAGGTAGAGAATGGGCCTTGCTGGGTGGCACGAGAGGCACAGGCACAGACATGATGTCCCCTGTCCCGAGGACTTACATGTCATCTGTGAGGTGGGGTAAAGATTGGTATGGTGTTAGGACATGGGAGATTCATATGGATTGACGAGTAATGGTGTTGCTGACCATTCATGCTCTCCCACAGAATACATGACCACCTAAGCATAGGTATGGGTAGGGGTCTGTTTCCAGGTTCCTTATCTTTCTTTCCACGCAGCATGTGGTCATCCATTGTGAAACAGCTGTGTGACCAGAAGCAGTTAGTCAAAGTTATATCAGGCTTTTTTTTCTGTTAGGAACAATGGACCCCCTCTCATCCCTCCTTCTCCTAATTTCTGACTCCTGCCTAATATTATTATAATGATGATTATACAAGTAATCTCTTTTTATTATTTAATTTATTCTAAATTTCATTAACATTGAACATATTTAAAGTGTTTATAGCCAGATTATATTTTTTCATTACTTGCATATACCTTCATTCACTTTATATTCTCTTTTTAAAAATATTTAAGTTCAGATCTAAAGAAAGATTCAGCCTCATACAGGAGTCCTAAAAAGGCTTGAAATATTTTGGAAATAGCATGAAGGCCAGCAGAACTAGAGCTGAGTGATTTTTGGTCTGGCCCAGCAGAGAAGGCTGCCCTGATCATGCGTAGCTTTATAGAATTTAGTGGAGCAGTATAGACTTTATTCTAATACAATAGGTAATTCAGAGAAAAAAAGAAAGGGTGAAGAGATCTTATATACATTATGTAATATAAATATAATAATAATTCTGTCCACTGGGAGGAAAATGGATTGTAAGAAGCAAGAATACAAACAGGGAGACCACTCAAATGGCTATTTTATAATCCAAATGAGAGATGTAAGTAGTTTTAATTTGGGTTATATCAATGGAATTTGAAAATAAATAGAGTTATTTTGGAAGCATAAATGTTGATGAGTTAGATGTTGGAGGTGGGAAAGTGATAATTAGCTGGAACAGAGTCAAAATAGTCCTCTGTTTCGGGCAGAAAAAGGTGTGTTTTTTCTCAGTTGAAAAAATGAGCAAATTAGAGTTGGTTTGCTTGGGGGTTGTGTCCCTACGTTTGTTTTTGCCCCTTTTGCTTGTTTGGTAAGGTGATGAGATCAAGAAAATGTTCGTATGTTAATATATATCAATATTGATTTCCCTTTAGACAACTAAGTAAAGATAATGATTCACATTTGAAAAAGCATGGAACTCAAGAAGTGAAGACTGGAATTATTAGTTTGAGAGCTATTAACCTAGATATGGTACTAAAAGCTTGAGGCTGAATAAGATCCTTCTGGAAGAGTGTATATGCAGAAAAGAGACAAAAGCACAAGTAAGACTGAGCCTTAGCAGGATTAATAACAACAATAATAAATTACTGCGAAGTGGAGTAGGAACTTCAAATGACCAGCTGGTAGGAATCCTAGGAACTTGAGTGAGAATGTTTCAACGAGCTGGGAGCTGGTCAGTGTTTGAATTTCACTGCACTTTTCTGAACAACTTGTGTAATAGCATCCTTATTAGCACGGCATCCTGATTCCGTGATGTAAGAATGACTTTCCATTTTAATCAGGAGATTTGATTTGGGCTTAATATATGCTTTTAAACTTAGGAACGTATTCTTTCACACATGCAGACACATGTACGGATCTTCAGGGCTTTCTGAGCGGAGTGAGTGTTGGGTTTTGTGAGGAGCCGCCGGCACGTGGCTTTGGAGGCCCGGGAATCACTGAGCTTTGCACTCAGATCCCGTTTCCATGTCTACGTAGTGTGGTGATGAAAAACACTTATTTTGAAACTCTCATTTTACTTACAGACATTAAAAACGTTTACAAGAGGAATACTTTGCACGAAACCTGCCTCAGCAGATCACACCCTCCCACAGCGTCTATAGAACAAGTGAGAAGACAGGGTTTCAGGGAGAAAGTTTAACTTCCGTTTGCAACAGTGCATCTGCTGTAGACACACACACCTTCTAGATTTTTTAGTCCCTTTTTAATTTATTTTTTTAAAGTATGTCACATTCACTGTTTTACCTTGAACCCTCTATTTTGTGTTATATTATACATTTGTTTTGCCACACCTGCCTTTATGAATCTTGTCATTTTTCTGAGATATGTCCCCTTCGGTAGGCAGAGAACGAGGTGCTATGTTGTTAGACCTTGAGAAAATTTCTATGTAGTTCTCGCGAATTAAAGGGGAAAATTCTTGGTTATTGTAGAACGACCCTCACTAACTCAAGTGAAACCTGCTTTCCCTCAAGCCCTCCTGCTCACTTCCTCGGCTGTAATGGACTGACTGCGAATCTGCCACTCCAGCCCTGACGGCTCCCCGCGGTTCCTATCGATTCTCTGGGAAATGACATTGAGGCAGCTGCTCGAGAATCTAATTTTTCCATTCAGCCTTACTTTCTATTAGTTTAAAAAGACAGCACCATCTCTTTCTCGCTAAAGATATGTGCCAAGGAAGTACACGGACAAGTCCTGGAGCCTACGGCATCCATTACACTGGAAGCACTGTAAACATTTATTATATCAGAAGTGGCAGACTGCACGCCGCTGACCCAACTGTGGGTCAACGGATGTGTCAAAATGATGCATTGCTTGAATTTTGCCCCACTTTCCTCTTCCTTTTCCACCTGAAAATAAACAAACAAGATAGCGATTTTAAAAACTAAAATAAAACGAGTTGGAAACTGAGTTGCAGGGAAAAAGATATCAAAATTCTCTGCTGATCTAATAAAAATAAATTGTTAGAGGTCATTACTTTTCATGTTTATTGATTTTGAGCAGCCAACATTATTATTGGCTGGTGGAGGAAAAATGTATCATGAAGTTCCCAAATCTGATATTAAAGGATAGACAAAGTCAGGGTAATTTTATGTCTGAGGAAATATTACACTCATCAACAAATATCAAAGATCAAAGAAGTCACAGTCAACTTAAAAAAGTTTTCAACAGTTATTAAAAGATATAGTTTTTGTGAAATAGGGTGAAATGTTCATTTTTTAAAATTTATGCTATCAATAGAGTATTAAAATAAAAATTTAAAGTGAGGCAAGAGTAAATAAAACAGTTTTCTACTTGATTTTTGCCAATTTATGTTTTCTAAAATTATTCTTCAGGTCTGTTAAGCTATCTAACAACCCAACAAAGTATTGCTAATAAAACTAAAAATCTATATCAGCTCCACAAAGATAGGGAACTTATTCATCTTTGTCTGTTTCCACAGTGTCTGGCATACAAAATAAATCAATAGATATTCTTGAATGAATGAAGGACTGACAAGCTCTAGTGTAATTTTGGAAAGACTGAGCATTATCAGCTGACCAGTACTCTCAGGTCAACTGACTCTTACCTCAGACTAATACCTGTTACAATAGTATCCCATTACTATGCTACAGTGTGTAAGGAACAGGTCAACCTCCATAAACTCTTTTAAAGGGATTTGTAGATACAGGATAACCAAAGACAAGACTTAAACTTGCTATGTCCATAAGTCTTTCACATTGAGGTGCTTATTCTATTCCTGGATCTCTGAAGCAAAAATCATAAGCAGACCTTTTAGATATGAGATGTCTGCAAATCTAATCCTTTTCCCTCACTTGCCACAAAAGACAGTGGTCCCAGGCACAACCAGAGTCAGTGACTGCTTCCAGTGCTTTCATGACAAGGACACACACCATCAGGTGCACATCGATCCGCAAGCTTGGACTAAACGGTTATATGTATTATGTTACATGGTGTTAAAACATTTTTTTATGAACTAAAATCCTCCCTAACCATAACCACTCAAAATTTGTACATTCTGAAATGATAACCAATCTGTTTCAAAATTTGCCACTTAAACTTTTTTTTGGTCACAATACCAGAAGGCATTCTTGTAGGCCCATGCCAAGCATTCACTGCAGGCAGAGCAGAACGTTCCAATTTGCATTCTCCAATAAAGGACAGCTCAACCAGATTTAATGTATTTTGGATGGCAATTTGTATGCTTAGTCTCTGCCCAGCACACTTTACTTTGAAAGAGTCAAGCTATAAAGCCTAGAATTATAGTTTATAATAGGAAGACTGATAGAGTTGTTTCCACTGATATTGTAGCAGCTCTAGCAGTAGCATAATTTGTGTCTTAAAAGAAATGGAATTGTTCCTTGTGGACAAGAAAGTGGTGGGCTTTGCAATGATTATTTTGGAGAACTCATTTTTTCTACCTTTATGCAAATGGTGGATCGCTTTTAGGTTATTTCATATACAATCATAATTTATTTCTGTGTAAGTCTAATTTGGTTTTTAAAATGCTGAGACTTCATAAAACATGATTTTATTTTTTTGAACAAAGAATTAATAATAATTCAACTTCAGTTAACTTGTTCTTGTTGGTTTCTTTCCCTGCATATACTCAACTAGAGGGAGATTAATGAGGAAAGAGGCAAAAGAGAAGTTTTGGCCATTTCTTATATTCATTAAACTCCTGCTCACGTATTATTAGATTTTCCTTTTACCTTACACAAAAGAGTGATTGTCAGTGCCTTTACATTTTCCTTTTTATTTGTCTCCCTTGGATATTCTTACTTAAATTATTAAATATAACATTCACTTTATCAGTTACAATCCATACAATCACAGAAGGGTGCAAAGAAGTATATACCACCTTCATAACTCATGAGTGGAAAGATTCAGTGTATTTTACTTAAACTCTCAAGGTCATGTTTTCTTTCAATAGTGGAAAACATAATCTTTCAAGTCCAGATAGCATAGTTTTTTGCAATTAAAAATGCTTGCTCTGCCCTGGCTGGTATAGCTCAGTGGATTGAGCACAGGCTGGGAACTAAATGGTCGCCAGTTTGATTCCCAGTCAGGGCACATGCCTGGGTTGTGGGCCAGGTCCCTAGTATGGGGCACATGAGAGGCAACCACACATTGATATTTCTCTCCCTCTCATTCTCCTCTTCCCCTCTGTCTAAAAATGAATAAATATTTTTAAATGCTTGCTCTGTTGAGTAAGTTCTCAGTCAAATGTAGGTCCCCACTTTTACTTTGTCCCATATTTCTGATGGAAGGTTTACCTTTAGTATTGATATCTTAGGTTTTGTTTCCTCAGAATCAGTCCCTTGGGTGAACATTCAAGCACAAATGTGTCTTTGGAAAAGGAAGACAGGGAATAGTGGGAGGGCAGAGAGGAGGCACGGCCGAGAGGGTAAGGTGGCCAATCAAGCAGGGTTATCAAGCAGGTCAAATACATGTAATGGGTTTATTCTTGCTTGGGAATTCTGGGGATTTGTAACAATGCACATCCGTTGTTTCTTCCTGAAACATAAGGGAGGGAGCATTTATGATGCATGAACTATCATCTACTTTTTGTTAAGACCACTGGGCAAAAGTGAAGGGAATGCTGGCTTTCTGACAGAGGGGCTGCCAGGCAGAGACAGGCCTCAGGCAGAGGGATGCGGAAGGAGGTCAACCACTCAAATACCACTGAACTTGAGGAGCTGCGAGCACACGCGTCCAGCCTCTTCCTTATTGCTGCTGCAGATAGGTCACGATGCTGATCCTGACTTCTGTAGATATCCACAAGATGCAAATTGTCCATTAATTTTATATTACTCATAACTCATTTTTATTTTACATATGTATCCGTCTGTGATTGCTTAGACATTAAAAAAATTAAAAACTAACTTACTACATGTATTTTGAGAGGTACTACTTTAGCAGGCCCCTAACCATGCCTGCAGGTCCCAGTTGTGGAAAGTGAGCATTCAGGACTTTAAAGTGTTTAGATCTCCAAAGCAGAGATGATATAAGATATGTGCCTCTTTCTGAGAGGAGCTCAGGGACACTGGAAACTCCTTTACAGATGGGCTTGGGCACATCCTTAAAGACTTATGCACACCTCAATATCCTTGTTAGTAACCTTAAACTTTAGATGTGCTGTCCACCCCAATCAGAGGGGAAAGAAGCCGAGAGAGAGAGAGAGAAAGAAAGAGAGGGAGAGCATGCTGGCCAACCTGAGGGGTCAAGGGTCAGGGCATGAACTGGCTTGCCAGATACCCCACAAAAAGTGCATGGCAGCAGTGATGACTGAGACAAAATAGGGTAGTTTGTCCCATGCATGCTTGGTGAGGACTTTGAAGAGTCAAAGTGACACACTCCCACTACCGTCTCTTTGTGATCACTTTCACAGAGAGCGGGCAAGTTTAGCTTTTCTGTGTCCTTGTACTTAGTATTTATTTGACCTAGCTTCCTGCAGGATTTTAACTCTGAATATTGAAAAGCAAACTTTTAGTATTCAGAAAATGTTTTTTTTCTGAAAGTTTGCTCACCTAATTGTCTCTGCTAACACACAAACATGCTCACGCATGCTTTCACTTACACACTCAATTTCATTTGCTTCTTTTTCTTTAAGTCTAGCTATACCTACCTTTTCCCCTTACAACAGTGCTTATACCAAGCTGATGTTGCTGTTTGAATATTAGGAAAAGGGAAATGGGAACCAGAAAGCACAATGAAAGGAGCTCTACTCAATTTATGAAGTAATATTCAAGACTCATGACTCCCAATGCAGCGACATGTAAATGAAACAAATAAAATTAAAATAATAAATAAAAATAAGGTGAATTTTTAAAATATATCAACTCAAGTTTGATTACCTTTTCATGAGGAACCTAAATAAATGTATACCTAGAATGAGAATTTTAAGACCAAATCCTAGTGATGTGAATCAGGCAACTTCTAGGTCGTATTTTATGTTGAAAGCTTTTTGAAGATCTTTTTGAAATCAGAGATGGTGTATTTTTGCACATTAATACAGGTGATCAACAGACCAAGCAGGTGCTTTCTCCAGTCATTAGTCTGCTTAACAAATCCTTGACACACAGACATCCAAAATCCTGGAACACTGATTCAAAGGAAAATCATTAAGATGAGGCTAGAGATAGCCATTCTCTTGAAAACTGCTTCCTTTAGTGCCTGTGGTATTGGTATGAATAGCTCAAAGCTGCTTGGAACTAATTTTTTCTGAGTGGACTGCTGGAAAAGACAGGAACATGTGTTCTTGGTAGACAAACAAAGGATTCTGAAGTACTTTCACATTTCCCACATTACAAATCAAGTACAATATTAATATCAAAATAATCTCTTAACTATTGAGGGAAAATTCTGTAGCTGCTAACGAAAGGGTCCATTATAATTCAATCAGAGCAGAACTAAAGGACTGTGTGTGTGTGTTCATGTCCTCAAGCATGAGCTCTGGCCATTTTCCATGGAGATACGTATCCTGGCAACAGAGGCAAGACCTTTAAATTCACCTTCGAAATTCTCTAAAACTTATTATAATAAATAAAATGTATCCATGAGCCGAATAAAATATAACATAACCACAAAGTATGAGTTTCAAAAATAAAGTGCATAGGTATAGTTAAAAAATAAATAACAACCTAAGAATAGTTTAAAAACTGAAGAAAATAAAATTTTAACGATGGTTGACTTCTAGAGTCCAGTATATATTTCTTTCTAACTCTCACATTTAACATATTTAGACATGCTTCTCATCCAACAACAGAATATGTGTCTCCTTATTTCAATTTTACTTTCATTTATTTTAGTAAAGTTTTGCAGTTACCTTGGTTATATTTTATTTTCAAGTTAATTTTTTCTTGCACATGGGGTGTGTTTTGTATATGCGTGTGTATGGATATATGAATGCACTTGTGTGTGTACATATGTTTTATTCAATCTTATTTACTCGAGCCCCTTTCCTAGTTTATTCTCTCAAGTTGTTTTGTATAATTTTCCAGTAGCAGTAGCTTTATTCCTTTTATAGTGTTATCACTGTCTCATTTTCATTCTGTTTATTTAAAGACACTTAGTTTTGCTCCGATCAAGTATTTGCTTTTTATGTTTTAATGATCAAATAGCAGTCTTACATCCCTCCCTCTTCTCAGGTTGCTTAGGGACACTTTATCCCTCCTGCAGGCTGTGGACATAATTTCTAATCTGGAAAAGGAAACATTTAGAAGATGATGTCTTGAGCACTTATTTTGGACCTTTCTCTCTTTTAATGTGCTGTTTTGTGTCCCTGACACCAAAATAGCGCCAATCTTCTATTGAAATTTAGACATATTTCTACTACCTCTGACACTTCAGAGACAGGGTGCAGGTGCTTGTGTTTCTTGGCTTGCAACTGAGAAAGGATAAAGAACTTAGGAGCTTGTAAAGAGTTGTCTCTAGATAACTGGTTTGCCTCCCAAAAAGGTCAGCTGTCCTCAGAGAAGGCATCCTTTGGAGAAAGGACTAGGCTTGCTCCTGCTCATCCACTGATTTCTCTATTGTGAGAATCTGGCCGTTCCCCCTGATTCCTAGAACATGAGGGAGCTGTTTTGGTACTGATCGAAGCCTACCTCTTCCAGCTGGCTTCTGGGAGCAGACATATTTCCTGGTACATGCCTCAGAGAAAGGTCCTGGATTTCCTGAAAAAGTTCTAATATGTTTAGCCCCGGATTTATTAGCAATACCCTATATTATCTGAACCTGCATAAAGAATTGAAAATTATGTTTTCTAGGAAGACTAAATATATTTATAAAAAAACAAACGTTATATAGTATTTTGGAATCAGAATATGTATATCTCAATGTCTTTTGGAGAAAGTCGTATAGACACATTTAATTACAAAGTTGGGGTAGTTTTCTACATGCATGAGGTCCTCCAAATGCACTCCCTACCCTTTCAGGCTAGTATTCCAGACAGACATCAGGAATTCACACACTGTGGATCCCATTTTATTTGACTTTGTAGAGATGATATTTTTATGTAGAGCTTTTGGATCAGTTGCTGATATATACAAAGGAATAGACTTATTTTGCAAAGATTTTCAAGGTCTTCAGGTTAATTTTGCATAACTTATTCTATTATGTAAATAAAATTAATACCACATCACTTGGGCTCTAAGGAAAAGGAAAAATGCAAATTGCTATGCATAGCCTCTATTAGAAGCATTTTGGTACTAAGGTGGCTGTTGAGGGGAAAGAATGCTTCAAGTTAGCCACGAGAGAAATGTACGTGCATACAAATGTGCGGGAGATCCATGAGTCGCTGAAACCAAGAACTATTTGATATCAGTAATTTCACAAATCTGTGCAAACTAGAAAAAGTTTATTTTTTGAAAGGCTATTTTTAGTACTTTAAAAAGTTATCAACCTTGGCTGATGTGGCTCAGTGGATTGAGCACCGGCCTGCGAACCAAAGGGTCGCTGGTTCGATTCCCAGTCTGGGTACATGCCTGAGTTGTGGGCCAGGTCCCCAGTCAAGGCAGATGCCTGGAGTGCACGAGAGCCTGCCACACACCCACACACCGATGTTTCTCTCCCTCCCTTTCTCTCTCTCTAAAAATAAATAAATAAAATCTTTTAAAAAAAGTTATCCTTCTCTTCTCTCTTTCTTTCTCTCTCTGTTTGTGTCTTTGCTTCTCTGTCCTTGCCCACCTTTCAATATAAGTAAATAATAATTTAAACATTCTGCCCCTTTTCTCCTTCTGGGGCAGACAAGACAATTGGCTCATGAGAGGAGCTTGGGCCCCACTGAGAAGCTCCCTGGCCTGGAGTGTTGCGTTAAGCGGGACCTGCTGAGCAGCGCCTCTGACTCAGATGGCCTGCTCAGTGCTGTCTTTCTGGCCAACACCCTTCCCCTGTCAAATAAAGCCAAATGACTCTTTTTGATCATGTGATCTGGAAAGTCTGCTTGGCAGCCCGGACTCTTGATAAAAGGAATTGGAAATTTCACAGAAAGTCCAAAACTCTATTTTTGGTTATTCAATTTTTAATATATTAGAATTTAATTTTCTACTTCCTATGTGTAACCTTTGAGTTTTTTTTCTTACTTGAAGTTTACTTCTCTAACAACTCTACTCTATGGTTTTAAGTTAGATTTCTTTAAAAAATAACGTGATTTATTTCGGACCACCAAAAGCACTGGAATTAACAAATTTCATGATTTCAGAGACATATACCTTGAACAGTCTTAATTATAAATATCAATAATAATACAGATACAGTTAACATTTCTGAGGATTTACCATGTGCCAAGCATTTAACTCTAAATGCCTTGCACTCTGTTGTTTCCTACTCATTCTCAACATTTGGAACTGGTGTTTGTATCACCATTTTACAGGAGACAACTCTGTGTGAGAAATCTCACAATTTGCTTAATGTCAATACCTATAAAAATCCAAAACATGACTCAAATTCATGCCTGTCTCTCTATAAAGCCTATCCTCTAAACCATTAAAAGAAAATTCTGACTCACTAACCAAGATTCTTTTGTTACAAAATAGGTTCAGTTATGATCACATTTATATTTTTGTATGACTACTGTTTCTACTGCTTTGCCTGCGCGCCACCATGCCCCCAAAACACATTTATTTTCTCCCGTGGTAGAAAGTTCTATCTCTGCAAAGTAAAAAATATCATGAAAGACGGTTGGCTATGAATTAAATGCTATCAATAAATTTTCAAAGCAACAAATAACCTATTGTGGCCACATCCAAAGACAGCAGTCCAAAATACATTTTAACAAAGCATGCCACACATTTTGAAAATGCATTTCTAGAAGATAGCCGCATTTTTCATATGAGTGAAGTCACTTGGCCTTTTGCCCTGCACTTCACGGGGCAGCGGAGATGTGTACAGAGAGGGGGAAAAATAGAAGCCGGTTCTGGGCTTCTGCCTTCCCTGCCAGCTCCCTCTATCACAAAGACCACGGGCAGCCCCTCCCTGCCTGAGATCATAATTCATCACTCTATCTCCTTTCTGCTTCCTTTGCTACTGGGGAGAAGCAATGTGAAATTTAATAAGTTGAATAAAAGTTATTTCTCCCCCTGTCTGGATGGATCCTGGCAGGGTGCCTTGTAAAGTGCTTTCGATTACTAGGAGCTGTGTAATACCAAACTCCTGCCTAATGGTTGTTGGCACCAGAATATGTTTAAGAAGTTCTTCAGCAGCCAAAATTTCATTTTGCTTCACGCTGCTGTGAAGTCCTTTTATGCATCTTAGCACCTTCGCCCCCTGGGGTGCTCCACAGGGGAAGGGCAATGTAGCTGAGTATCTGTGGGGGAGAGGACAAACACAGCACTTCCTTTATGCTCCTGAGTTAGCTTTCCAAAAGTTAGTTCCAGGGATCACAGGGTCTCCGTGTGATATTTTATTTACCTTTTCAATATGGTATGTTTCATCACACTTATGAAATTAAAGGAAACTATCATTAGCCAATTAGGGGTGGCTTCTCTTTTCTTTCTCAGTTAAAGAGGTCTATGTTTAAAATGTTTAGGAAATATCACAGACATTTCCCCTATAACAGAGTTATTTTTGTTTTTTTCTTATAACCACACATTTCCTATTCTGGTTTTTTTTTTGGGTGAGGGTGGTTACCTAAGCATATATGACTCTGAATAAAGCAGTTTGCAAACTCCTGTGTTCCCGTTAAACAAGGCACTCCGCCCGCCCTGCCATTACAATTGTTCACTGACCCAAAGCGGTTCCTCACCGCAGGCCCCTCAAGGGCAGGTTGCTTAGCTTTACTTGTAGTTTGGCTTTTCTAAACTTCATATCTTTTTTTTAATTTTCCTTATTTGCACTTCCTCCAATATAACAGAATGTTTTTTTAAAATATGTGGCTGAGAATAACACACAATGATGCTTTTCTGAAAAAGTAATCTTTTTTTTATGTAATACCTCTATTATATACCCAAATATGTCCTTTGCCCGGAGTATGACATTGCACATTTATGTGGAATGAGTGGTTCACTCTCCAAAGGCTTTTCCTGTAGTGTTATTTCATTTTCTCCGTTGTTTCAGGATCTGTTCTCTCTAAGGGAATTCATTCTTCTTTGAAACATACTCTTGATTCAAATCTGTTCCAGGACCCCCAGTAACTCAAACACTGAGCACTAACTCTTGATACGAATATTAGCTGTAATAAATTTTGTAGATATTGCAGCCAAATCATTCAAGAACATTTTATGCTAATCTCATTGACCTCAATCAGATTTTTTTTTCTTCCCTTACTTGTTTAAAAACAGTGACAACCATGTCACAATTATAATTATTTGACTTCTGATGCCTTTAACCTTCATATCTGAACGAACTTTGACCTGAACCATTATAGTTAATGACTGATTATTTAAACTTGAGGTCAGACAACTTTAGAACTTTGAAACAAATTGATTTTCTAAAGTGTATTCTAGGTTATTGGCAGTGGGAACAAATTTGATAGTGGGAACAAATTTGCCTGTTTTATGCTGTTGGTGTATGGGTGGGTGTGGATAGTGATGCTTTCGAATATGTTTTTAAATTTCAAGAGCAATTTTATGACCTGGAATGGGTAAGGTGTTCAGAGGTGAGTGAGGGGTAGATAAAATAAAATTGTAACAATTTAAACTCAAGTGGGAAATTATGGCAGGTGGATATGTAGCTATTTGCTCACTGCTGTGTAACCTGAGTCGGATGAATGCCACCTCCCTCTCCAACTTTGGGACATGGTTGGAAACAAAATGAGGTTTAAACTAACAACTTGCCACAGTGGTTAATTTAGCAAGCCAGGACACCAAACAGTGTGTATCTCACCTCCGGGTGGGCCCATCAGCATCCATAGCTGAACTTTTGACCTTGACCATGGGAAAATTCCTCTTTTTTGAGATAAATATCTCACTTAATGTATTAAATCTACCTTCATCAAGGATAATTACCTGTAATTTTCTTATTTGTATTTTTGTAGTGTCTTTGTCTCTTTTGGTATCAGGGTAACGTTGGCCTCATAAAATGAGTTTGGAGGCTTCCCCTCCTCTTCAAGTTTTAATGTTTGGTAGAATTCACCTGTGAAGATGCCTGGTCCCAGACTTTTGTGTATTGGGAGTTTTTGATTACTGGTATAATTTTGTTTCTAGTAATCTGTTTGTTGAGATATTCTGTTTCTTCCTGGTTTTGTGTTTGAAGATTATATGTTTCTGTGAATTTATCTGACTGTAGAGGAGCTTCAGCTCAGCCCAAGGATTGGTCAAGAGTTTTACTGAATTTCAGTGATAAATGAAATGATCCTGTATGTTCCCTCTCACACAGTAGGAGGACCTCTGTTCTCTGGAATCTTCTATAGCTGGCATCACCCCATTGCCCCTAAAGACCACACTAATCGTTTTGACAGAACATGAGATGTGGGCCCTTCCATTGCCTGCTGATCCTACTATACAATGCTCGGTGATTTCTTTCCAAATTCGCATTTCACCGTTTTAGCTTTCTTCCATCCACACTCTCACAAATGCAAAGCATTTCCTTAGCCCCAACCTTTACTTACGTTCTCAGCTCCTGACCTGCCTCCTACTTTTCAGACAAAAGAGAAGCAATTGAATGAAAACCCCTTGGCCTTCTCCTAGGAAACCTATCCATGCAGGTTTATACATGCTTATACCCCTGCCTTCCTTCTCGTTAGAAAGGATGAAGTGTCTCAGAATTTATCCATGGTTAATCTCTCCCTTGTGACATGGTTCTTAAAGACTTGGCCTTGCAATTATCCCCTTTCTTTCCCATTTCATCTTCTGGAGCCTAGATCTGAGACCATTCCCTCCTCTAGTACCCTCTACTTTAAAGGCTAGAATAAAACAAGTACGTAGTGTTAGTATACACAAATACTGTCTTTTAGTCTCTTTTGTTGGCCCATCCTTATTTGTCAGGTTTCAAAATGTTGATTTGCCCAAGGCTCTCCTCACAGTCTACTTCTCTCCATCACTCTTCTCTTTCCTTCACTTTTTTTCTAGTTCTTCTCTCTGTATACTCCATCTGAGCTATGTTTCTCAAATTCCATCTTTACAGAATGACTCTCAAATTTGCATTGGGAGCTCAGATTTCTCAGCAGAACTCACACTAAGTCTAGCCAATCTACTTGACCTCTGCATTTGGAAATCTAACTGGGATTATAACTTATCATGTAAAGCAGATGTCCTGATATGTGCCCGCCCCTGCTCTTGTCCTTACCAAAGTCGTCCAGGCCTAAAAAATAGGAATTATTTTCCATTTTTATCTTTCATTTATCTCTTACCTAACTATGAAACTTGAAAGCTCACCAACACCATCTCAGAAACATTCGGAACATGTTGACTGGCTGCTCTCTCTATTATCACCATCGCAGCTCGCTCTGCCTCTATTTCTCAGTTTTCCCTAATAGTTTCTTAACTAACGATAGTAGCTAAGCCTGGTGATTCATATACTCCAGGTTTATCCTATCACTTTCAGAATGAACTTTAAACATCATATTTTGCTTTATGATCTGCCTCCTGCCTGCTTTCTTTTATCTCCCAACCTCCCTCTCAAGTTCGGTGTTCTAATCACCTCCTTAGGGAACATACTAAACAGTTACATAGTCTTTTTCTTGTTAGATAGAACATAATAAATTTACTCCTGCATGTTGGATTCTGACCTAGCTCTCTCTCTCTCTCTCTGGATTAGACTATTTTTGTATATGTGTCTTTTTAGTCCTGTGAAAGTCCATTACCTTCTGGGAAAAGACTTTCCCCACCTAATTCTCAGTAATTCTTCTCTACCAGCCATTCTTTATCCCATCCATCTGTTTTATTCTTTTTCACTTATTATGCTGTACAATTTCCCTTTCCTTTATAATATCGTCTCCATGGGAGCAGAGGCTTGTCAGATTGCTCACCATGTATCACAGCAGTTAGTAAAGACCCTTTTGTGAAAGAATGAATGAAACTGCATTACTGTGGACTCTGTGGGCCTCATTTAAGTTTCCTAACTTACTCTCTATCATGGATATTTTATAAGAAGCACCTTCTAGTGAGCTGCATAAGCATTTTGGCACCTGCATTCTTGTTCTGACTTTGTTCATTCATCCCACTTGGCATAACAAACCAGAGACAAGGGCTCCCTAGCCTCTTCATGCACAAATGTCAGGTTTGGTTTGGTTGCCATCCATGGAGTTTTATTTATGCCAGCATACACAGATGGGCTAATGGGCCTCCTAAAGAGATGCAGAAATTTTGCTTTCCAGCTGGAGACTGAAAAGATGCTCAAATATAAGGAGAAATCTCCCCCAATATTCTAACTATGTAGTTGGACTTACATCCTGAATATGCAAATTTTTCTGTGTAGTTTATAAGCTGGGTTAGTAGAGATGATTAATGTCAGCTACATCCCATCAGCATTCAAGAATAGTTCTTCAAATCACGGTTAATAGTGGCACTAAAATTATTCAGCCACTATTCAGCATAAAAGAGATTCTTTAGAATGAACAAATTAATCACAAATACACACAGTGTATACATATATATTGCTCTTAAATTTCCGCATATATAGTATCTGCCAACAAATGTGTACCTTCATCAGGAACAAGTAAGCTATAAATGGTGCTCTATCTAGGACACCTTATCCACAAAATCCCATATAGTGAATTGAATATTTGCCTTGGCTGATTTAGTCATTCCACGACTAGTAGTTGAAAAACCGCTCAGTCCAGGCCCAGTTTTGGGTTGAGTATGTCATAAACAGGCCAGAAAACACACCTGCTTTCTGGACTGTGCATTCTTATTTGTGGGGAAGAAGACAATAAGGAAATATCCAGGTACACATATGTTCATTATGATCATAATCCTTGTGAAGAAAAATCAGCTGGGCGAGGAGATAATAGCTGCGTGAGAAAAGAATTGTATTCTCAGTGAGTTGCTCCCCCGGTCTCTTCAATGAGGTGGCATGGGATCAAAGACTTAAAGGTGCAGGACACGGGGTCATCCACAGAGGAGTGTTCCTGTCTGGGAAATTGTAGGTGCATACACTTACCATTCTAGGAGTGGTGTGTTATGAAAACAGAAAGCTGTGTGGCTGGAAAGAAGAGATGATATAGCAATTTTCAATTGCTTTTAGATTGTACTATTATTCATAGTGGCTTACTGACATCTTAGATTTGGAAATGGGTGAGATACTTGTTGGGAAATTGAGGAAGAGGTTAAAAACAAGATGAAAAAGGAATGAAATAGAATTCAATAAAGAGCAGAACTAAATAGTGGAATATGCTTCAATAGTAAATAAGATCTCTATTAATTTGCTGTCTTCTAGGAAGTACAATACAAAATGTGTTTTAAAAAGTTTATTAGACTAAACACACCTGTCCTGTGATAATGTCCTTTCAAAATATTTGATGGGAAATAAGTTTGATATGTGCTTTGTCTTAGAAACTATAAAATATTATTAATATTTCATAGTATATCCAAGTATATGAGACCTGTGTAGAAGACACTCTGGTGTGTTGACGCCAGAATCATGGAAACTGACTTAATCACAGATTGATTTGTTCATGTGATACCTTTTTTAAAATAATTGCATTAGAAACGAGTCAGATCTGTTGTAATGAAGTAAAGACTGTCGAGTGAGGGTAAAGGCTGCAGAAAGCAGGCTCCAAAGTGTAGCAGCACAGAGATACTGACACACAGGTGGGCGTGGTAACACGAAGCCAGCCAGGTATGAAGGATAATGTGGGGGTCGTGGATGGGTCAGGGCTGGAGGATGATTACCTCTGTCATCTTCAACACGAGTCTTAGTAGGATAGCTTTAGTCCTCATACCTTTCAATGGGGGCTCATCAAAGACAGGCATTTTTCTTTGCGTTGTGCTAGAATATATGTGTAATTATAGTTCAATTATATATTGATGATGAAGAATACAATCTTTATTAAAACATCCTACTAGGATGTCTATGCCACCTGAAACTTAGCTTACCTCCTTTTTCCTCTACCCCTTGATGTCAAAAAATAAATAAAAATTAAATTTCAAGGTCATTAATTCTGGCAATTTCCTGTAGGGAAATAGCCCACTTGGTTTTCTACTTACCTCACTTGGTTCAGCACCTTAGTTTGTTCTTTCTGCTTATTTCTGGTCAGCCTATCAATGCATTTAAGATGGTGTTTGTAGGGAAACAAATGTAGACCTGCCAAATATGAATAAGCAAAAGCTGTTTATTCAGAGCTCGCAAGGGGGTAAGCCACCATCGCTTGCATTTTGGCAGAGTTTCAAAGGCAGGCAGAGGAGCAGGAGAGTTTTATCATGCAGAAAAGGAAGGCTTGAGGTGTGCCCTGATTGGGCATTGTTGGCATGAGAAAGCTGGAGACAGGCCAACCAACTAGAAGCTGGGCATCCGTCCTACGGTTAGAGGCCCACAAGCAGGTCTTCAAATAAAATGATTTCATTCAATTTGTTTCATTATAGCATTGATGGTATGCTGCAGGAATTTAACTCTAGTTTGTATCAATTAGCCTGTGGTAGAACTGGTCTCTTTACATCTTGTTATGCTTAAAGTCACAGAACCTATCAATGATAATGAGGGCCTACTGTGTTTAGCTTTCTCTGGTTGGTCCTAAATTGGAAGCAGGGACAAAAATTAGAGAAGCAGCTACCTATTAGTCAAGTCCTGGGCATTTGGGGCTGATTGTTACAGAAGCTCTAGTTTGGCTTCCTGGATTGTCACTGGCAGTCTCTACACCTCTGACTCAAAAGGCTGGTTGGCTTCCTGAGCTGGTTATGGTGGAAAAGGGATTCCTGGGCAGGTGGCTGCAGGTTTGAGGGCAGAGTTCTATTTTTAGATATAACCTAGTCATTATCCATTTGTATATTCAGTTTCTCATTTGTTTGTTAGCTCATTTGTTCCTTCTTTTCCCTTTTAATTAAGCCATTTTGATTGCTGCCACAGATGGTTTGCTCAGGGACTTTGAATCACCATTGTGGCAGAATGAAGACTCCCACTACTCTCTCATCCTTAAAAAGCTCTTTTTCTCCTGGACTTGATGATACCACACTTGGCCTGTTTCATAACTACCCAACTGGTTACTGTTTCTCGGTTCTCTTTTGGTCCATTTTTTACTGAATCTCTAAATTTTATAATGACTAAGGATTTGTCCTTAAATGTGTTTTCTTCTCTTTTCCCCACCTCTCCTCTCCTTTCCCTACCTCTCTTCTCCTTACCTCTCCCCTCCCCTCCCTCCCCTCCGCTGCCCCTCCTTTCCCTTCCCTTCTCTCCTCTTCCCGCTTCTCCTCTCTCCTCCTACTTCCCTTCTTTTCACCTTTCTCTAAATTCTTTCCCCACAATCTGTCTTGTTTCACAATGTCACATGCATTCTATACACGGATGACTCTAAAAATCATACCTTATATAACACCTCCCCTTGAACTACATATTTATATAATAAACCTGATTACTTGATATCTCCACTTTGATATCTAGAAAGCAACTCAAACTGCTAAGGATACCCTAGAACTATTAAGATCCCTATCATGATGCAGTGACCAGCTCTAACCCTTACACATCTTTTAGTCAGCTTGGGCTGCAAAAACAAAATACCGTGGACTGGGGGTTTAAACCACAGATCTTCACCTTCTCCCAGTTCTGGAGGTCAGAAGTCTGAGATCTGCGTGCCTGGGTGGTTGATGCCTGGTGAGAGCGCTCTTCCTGGCTCGTACACTGCCTTCTTCCTGCTGTGTGTTCACATGTTTTTTCCTGAATGTGTGTGGAGGAGACTAAGTTCTCTCTCTCCCTCTTCTTATTAGGGCACTAATTACATCATGAGGACCCCAACCTCATGACTTCATCTAAACCTGATTACCTCCTAAAAGCCCCAGTGAAGCCCCCAGTGGGGCTTCAAATTCACGTGCTTAGCCTCATGTCCAAATACTGTCACACTGCGGGTAAGGGCTTCAACATAATGAATTTGGGATAGGGAGGGACACAGTTCATTCCATAGCAACATCCCACTAAGTGACAGTTGTGTTCACTCAGTCACTCAGGCCAATATGTAGCAACCTTTATTCTCCTTCCTTTGCATCCCATATTCAGTCCCTCAGTAAGTACTATTGGCTTCATGTCAAAAATGTATTCTACATCCAAACAAATCTCAACATTTTTGTCACTAAAATGGTATTCTAAACCTCCACAGCTTCTTGACTGCCAGTACCCTCTCATTCTACTCCCTATATGATCCATCTTTTACACAGCTTCAAAGATTTTATTTTCTTCCTCAAAATGTAAAATATCATAACTTCTCTGCTTCCATTTCACATGGAAAAATATGATCATTCCTATGGCCCATGACCCTACAAGCTCTTATTCCCACCCAACTCTTAATCCAGCCCTCCTCTCTCCTGTTTGCAGTAAATGCAATTCTCTGACATAAGTGATGATTCCTTTCTGGGTACCATGGTACTTGTTATTATTCTACTTGAAGCCCTCTTTCCCCAGGTCATCACAAAACCACTTCTCACTTTGAGATCTACATTCAAATATTGTCTTTTCAAAAAGGACTTTCTTAGCTGTAAGAGATTCATAGATTCTCTGCCACATCATCCTATTACATCTTCATCATAACACATACAAGCCTTTGAAACAGTTTCTCTACTAGATGTCAACTCCTGGAGACAGTGAATTCATTTTTCTGACTCATTAACATAGCCACAGTCCTGAGAAGAGTCATCAGGCTCATAGAAGATACTGAGTAAAAATCTGCTGAATTTTTAGAAGAAACTAGAACTGGAATAGCGGTAACTATTAAAATGGGGAAAGAGAAGCAGCTTCAAGTTTTCTTTGGAATATGGAAGGCCAGCGTGCCTTCTGGAGATAACAGCTGGTGCTGTGAAGTTGATTGCCTATAAAACATTCATGGATCATCAGGGAAAAGGAGATAACTATAGATACTTCTTTCCCTCTAGAGTTTCACCTGGGGAAATAAACAAAGGTCAAGGAATTTTGATTGATTCTTCCATTGACTAGCCGTTCTGAAGCAGCAGTAATTAATTAAGGAACTAAAATTTAAGTGCAGATAATCTATTGCCTGCGCTAGAGCACAGCCGCAGGGATCGAGGTTGGTGAGGGGCGAGCACCAGAGCTCTAAACTACGAAGGGCTTTGAAGGAGTTGTGAAATGCAGCCAAGGGATGAGCTCTTCGATTGGATGGTAACAATGGAGGCTAGAGAGAGACTGTATAAGTTGCAGCAGCTGCCAATGGAATCGGGCCTTATGTTAAGGATGACATGTTGGTATAATTAAAAGATCATTGATCTTAACATCAGAACATCAGACTCAGGGTCTCAGGTCTTCATGTCTTACGTGGACAAGGTTTCTGCTTCTCCTAGCTTCTATTTCCTCACCTGTAGAACTGAGATGGTAATGTCTGACTCATAGTTTATTATGGCTAAATATAAGTGGTAGTGTTTTTTTGTTGTTGTTAATTTTTTATTTTTAGAGAGAGGAAAAGGGAAGGAGAAAGAGAGGGAGAAACAGCAATGTATGGTTGCCTCTCACATGGCCCCCACCAGGGACCTGGCCCGCAACCCAGGCATGTGCCCTGACCGGGAATCGAATCGAGGCCGTCTGGTTCCCAGCCCGCGCTCAGTCCACTGAGCTACACCAGCCAGGGCTAAGTGGCAGTGTTTTTAAACCACAAAATACTATAGGCATTTTAGGAACCAAACTTAAGTGTTGTTATGCTTTTTCTTTAAGTAAGATGTTTGTTGGCAACTAAGTATGTATTACATTTTAATTAAGAACAATTTAACTTAAAAAAAAAAATGTTCATTCCAATGGAACTGCCTTTTGATCCAGTGATCCCACTTCTGGGAATATATCTGAAGAATCCCAAAATACCAGTGCAAAAGAATACATGCGCCCCAATGTTCATAGCTGTGTTATTTACAATAGCCAAGATTTGGAAGCAGCCCAAGTGCCCATCAGTAGATGAGTGGATGAAAAAGCTGCGGTGCATTTACACAATGGAATACTATGTGGCCTTAACAAGGAAGGAAAACTTACCTTTGGATATGAATGGAGCTGGAGATCATTATGCTAAGTGAAATAAGCCAGTCAGAAAAGTACAAACACTATATGACCTCACTTATATGTGGAACTTAATGAACAAAATAAACTGACAAACTAAAAACAGAGGCATGGACACATGGAACAGACTGACAGCTGTCAGAAAGGAGCAGAGAGGGGGGACTGGATGAAAGAGGTGAAGGGATTAGTCAGATAACGTATATGCATCACCAATGACACAGAGGCCAGGGCAGTGATGGACAGAGGGAAAGGGGATACAGGGGCTGGGTGGAGGCGAGCAAAGGTGGGGAAAATGGGGACAGCTATAATAGTGTCGGCAATAAAAATAAAGGGGGAAAAGGATGTTTATTCCAAAGTCTAAAATCTCCATCCCATTTTACCAATGTAAAACTAGATGTCATTGACTACTGCAAACAAATATGTGAGATCTCCATCAAAAGGACATTTTATTAACCTATAAATGCTTAAAATATTGTGTTTAGGGGGAAATGAATGAAAAAAACACAAAACATTTGGCTGATTAGTTCAAGCTCGCTTAGTGACATCTCATGTCAGAGTCACAGGTGGATTCTAATTCCACATTTGCCTTTGTCGGGCCTTATTTAAATTGCGGGCATCATCATTTCCATGTTTTAAGAGCTAGGAAGTATTAAAAAAGATTAGTTACACACAGTCCCATAACTATAATGTACGTACGTTTTGAAGATTTGTCATGCATCCACACACTGTATTGCTATGTCAATAGTTTCCTGAAAAACACAGATGCTGTCCTTACACATCTTATACCTGTACATGCAGCAGTGAACATAAGGCTTAAATTAGTCACCCAACATTTTCCAGTTGCAAAGAGCAAAATTGCGACTGTGGCAAGTGCACCTAAGGATAAGCTCTCTCTTATGGTCAGGTGTACTAGGGACATGTTCCTCAGCTGGGAGGATGGGGTGGGGGTGGACAGTTTACTTTGCATGAATGTTAATTTTCCAAATATTCTATGTCATTTTTGAGAACTTTTCATTTTTTAGTGGTTATTACCTAATCATGCACTACTCTTAAAACATTCTCTTCATATAATGGAATAATGATATCCATATTATACACAACCCTGAATGTTTTCTATATTACTTTTTATTATCACTTGTTATAAGTATTATAATTAGTTTTTGCATTTTAGGAATATTATATGATAGCATTGTTATTTTTAAAACACAGTATTTGAGCCTGGCTGGTGTAGCTCAGTGGATTGAGCACGGGCTGAGAACCAAAGGGTCCCGGTTCAATTCCCAGTTGGGGCACATGCCTGGGTTGCAGGCCAGGTCCCCAGTGGGGGCTATGTGAGCGGCAACCACACATTGATGTTTCTCTCCCTCTCTGTCTCCCTCCCTTCCACTCTCTCTAAAAATAAATAAATAAATTCTTAAAATAAATAAATTAATTAAAAAAAAACACAGTATTTGATTTCTATCACCTTTATATTTAAAAAATCTTATATTTTTCTTTTTATTTATCTTACTATGATTTAGTTATTGCCTATCCATCTAAACTCTGATTTTTCCTCTTTAGTTGAATGCTATGGAATATACCTTGTCAATTAAAGTTATTTATATTTCCTTTCTTTAGAAAGATTTTTTAAAAGCTGACCTTGTATGGTACTTAAGAAAAAACTCATGTGGTAAAGTTTGCCTGTAGCTTTTACTACAGTCAGAATAACCCTCACATCCCCCTTTTGCTCCAAAACGTTGACAGAAGTGTGTGCACGAGTGTGTGTGTGTGAGAGAGAGAGAGAGAGGTAGAATGAAAGAGAGAGACAGAGAGAGAAACAGAGAGAGAAGTGTGCTCACAGTGTTAAAAAACTGGGCACTTGTGTAGAACCGTATGGAAGTCACACTACTAAGTGAGTTAAATACTCCTGAAATATTTTTTTTTATTTTGATGACTAATGTATGCTTTAAAACTACATTGTGTATTCTTCAATTTCTAAGATATTTGAATTATAGTATGTTGTATAAAGCTATTTACTCTGTTTACACTGATCATTGACTTTGACTTAATTGTCTAGGCTATTTGCAGGGGGGCGTGTTGGGCAGAGGGGAAAATGCCTTTGAATGAAAAAGAACCATTGTAAGTGACATGCACCAGGTTGTGTGTTTTTACTCTAATAGCATTCCAGGTTGGGAATTGACCTAGATGCCCACGAAAGTCTTCATTATTGAGAATCTATGTTTCTCTGGTGGCTTTTATTTGCTAAATTAGCCTCCGCTGCATATTAAACATTGATAGCTAATGCCACGTTATTGCTGCTGGTCCTATTCAGCTTCTCTTTTCACAGAACACAATCTACATAATTAGAAAATAGCATGACTTCTGCATCTAGCCCATCAGGAGGGTAAAAGTGTTGTACTTCTGCATTCATTTCATATGCCAGTCTTGATAACTCTGATGTGTTAACATTCTTTCAATTCAATAATGGTAATATGTGTACTGAATTGTCTTGTCCAAAGTACAAATAAAACAAAGAAAAGATATGAATTTATTAAGAAAAGCAAACATCACATTTAGCTTCGATGTCCAATAATATTTAGGAATGCAGAAAATCACCATATCTCTAGCATTGTCAAGAATAATTGCAAGACAAATGAGACAAAAAGCATGCTTCTTATAAACAAGCCCACCAACTACTCAGAGTTTTGCTATGCATTTTATATTCATGTTTTTCTATTATTCATTTATGTTCCATTTAACTAAATCTCACAAAAAGTTTTTAAGGTGTATTCCTAAAATGCTTTCATGTGGTATCTCATTATCTATGATAATGTCATTTTACAAATTCTATTATAATATTGAGGGATTATACAAAAATTTAAATGGAAGGCTAGCAATTAATTTACTGATATGCTATGTCCATTGGTAACTAGTTAATTAAATATAACCAGTCTTAATTAGATATTAATGATGCACATGGAAATATCTTAAGTATTAAACAGGAAACAAATGGATAGGCTGCTTCATCTCATTTACAGTAAAAATGAGGAGCCAAATGTATGTAGAACTAGTATTTTGGATTCAGTACTGTCTGGGTATAATAAGCTATTAGAGTCTTTGTGAAGCATAGTCTCTTTGTTGTCGTTGTTGGAAAAATGGTTATTTATATATTTTTACAGGGAACCAACTTAAACTTTTCTGATTTTGTGTATACTTTAGGTTGAACCTTTAGAATTTATGATAGAATAAATCTAAATTAAAAAACCTTAAAAAATGGAGGTTTTTGCCCTGGCTGGTGTGGTTCAGTGGATTGACAATGGGCATGAGAACCAAAAGGTCACCAATTTGGTTCCTAGTCAGGGCACATGCCTGGGTTGCAGGCCAGGTCCCCAGCAGGGTGAGCTTGAGAGGTGACCACACATTGATGTTTCTCTTCATCTCTTTCTCCCTCCCTTCTAGTCTCTAAAAATAAATAGAAAATCAGAGGTTTTATTTAATTATACGTTCATTGAAAAGATTGTTACAAACTCATTGGTCATAAGACAAGCATACTCATATTGCAGTTTCAATAGCATTATTATCAATTTGAGAGTTATCATCTACAAATGTATGTGTACGCACATGTGCTTGCAAATATATAATTAAACATGTATATTTAAATCTGTATTCATAACTGTCTCTATATAAAAATCCATATTTATATCACTACATCAGTATCTGTATCAAAGTATACATCTTTCAAAAATTAGATTTTGCTAAGAGCCTGACTTTTTTACACAACAATATGTCATAGGTGATTTTTTCAGTCATTAGATGCACAAAATATAATGTACCTGTCTGTATGTAAAATATATTATGAATAGATAGATCTAGATTATTATTTTGTCAACTACACAGTATCACCTAGCATTTCATACTATTAAAACAATAGAAACATACTCTATTTTAAATAGTTTTTAACACTGTACAGGATTATGCATTAAACATTTTAGTGGGAGAAACGTACATTAATCAAATAATCACACAAATACATGTAAAATTTTAGCCGTTGAAAGCATGTTGGTAAAATGCTTGCAGAGGGAATGCGGGACGTCGGGGGATGGTGAGAGGAGGCGGTGCTGATGCAGAAACAGCAGCCGGGAGGCCGCACGGGAGCCCTGGCAGGAGCGGGCGAGAGGTCAGCCTAGATGTGCGAGATGGAGAGTAGTGCAGCGAGTCAAGGGATATTTCCACAGTAAAGTCATCGTATTCATGAGAAATTACATACAGATAGAGAATAAAAGGGAATTACCCCGGATACATTTTTAAAGAAAGCTGTCTCCTATAGCTTCTATAACTGAACAGCAGATGCCAGGTTGTGCAAAGGGAAAGTCATGTGGTTGAAAACAGATTGAATTAGTAGTGCCTTTCAGATGTCCAAAAGAAGAAATCAAATAGGCGATTGAAGCACAGAAGACTTGATTGGGAGAAAGAGGAAACCTGTGAGGTTGTTTTGAATTTATGTTTGTCTATGAAATCACCAAGGGAGTGAGAAAGGCTGAGATTGAAAAGGGGCAGAGACTTGGGGTTTAATAGTTGAAGGAGAAGGAGTATCCAAAATAAATAGGAGGAAAACCAAAAGAAGACTGTCAACAAAGCCTAGTGAAAAGAATATTACAATGACCAGTGGTTGTCATTCTTGAGTTCTGATAAGAAGTCAAGTAAGCAGAGACATTGAAATTAAGAACAATCTGACAATAACCAGAGGGGAGGTGAGAGGGGAGAATGGGGACGAAGAGGGAAGGGTTTTGAGGAACAACTCTAAAGGACACATGGATAAAACCAAGGGGAGTGGAATCAGGGTAGGGAGGTAGGGATGGCTGGGGTAGGGGAGGGAGTGATGAGGGGTAAATGCAGACAACTGTACTTGAACAGCAATAAAATAATTTTTAAAAAAAGTTAAGTAAGAAAAAATGCAGAAAATATCTCAGATTGTAACTGATATAATGGAAGTCACATGTGATTTCAGCAAGTAACACACCAGTGCTGAATCTGGGTGAAACTGGGCTGGCTTAGGTTGGTGATGGAATGCAAGATGAGAAAAAGGAGACAGCTAGGAGAGATGACAGAGCTTTAATTTTTTTTTTTTTTTTACCATGAATGAGGAAAGATTGATTTCATTTGCTGAATACCTCTCATGATTCTTGATATTTTTTCTATCTGTGCTCTTTTGGTGTTTAATGTTTAAAATCAAATATTTCACAAAATATTTCTCCTCCTGGAATTTTTCCATTACATCTTACAACAATTTGGAAGGGCAAACATCTTAGTGGCATCTTGAATTCATCTCTTATCTTATGCCTCACACAGAATTTGTGAGTAAATTCTGTTGACTGTATCTATTAAAATGCATTCAGATGTGAATGTTTTCATCACCCCTACAGAAAATTCTCTATAATTTCTCATAATTTATCTAAATATTGCAAAATTTCCTTCAGTTATCTTGCTGTTCTGCTCTTGCCCCGTCCCAATTCTTTTCTCAACAGCACAGACAGATGGATCCTGTTAATACATACGTTAGAGCCTATAATGAAATGCATTAACCCCTCTGCTGGTAGCCCCGCTCAGAGTAAACCCTACAGGCTCCAGGGTCATCGTGTCTGTTGTTCCTCAAACATAAAACCTCACTCCAAGAACGTTCTTGGCTCAGGGCCTTTGCACTTCCTGTATTTTCTTTTGGAAACAGATTTCCCCTACATATTTGCATGGCTCACTCCCTTATCTTTTTTCCTTTCTTCCTAATCCAATAACATTTGTTATCCCTCTTTCCTTTTTTTTCTCCATGGCACCTGTCTGTGACATGTATACATATCACATGACATATGCATATATGTGTGTGTGTGTGTATATATTTTATTTACTTATTTGAGTTTTTACCAAATACCTTTCTCTATCATAGCACAAGCCACAGTAGGGAAGGAGTTACTGACTGATTTGTTACTGTTCCATCTGCAATGACTAGGACAACGCTTCATACATTGTAGGTGCTCATTTAATATTTATTGAAGAAATGAAGAAAGTTGTGGGGCTGTACACACTCCAAAGAGATGCAGAGTGAAAGTACGAGACTAAGTGTAGGACCCATGGGAACCTATCATGTAAGCAGTGGCTGAAGGATAGGGTCCTATTAAAAAAGATCAATGTATAACCACATGTTATAAAGAATATTGCAGAGACTGATGTCATAGAAAACAAGAGGAAGTTTGAAGTTCACAGAATACTTATTTAAGCCAAAGTTTGTAAACCATTAAAATAAATGAGAACTGAATAATTATCTAGGAATTTGTCTAATGAGAGTATTATTGAAATCATTGAAAAGAACTATTTATAGTTGGTGAAATATAAGGGTGGTGAATTACAATAGGTTGAGAAGAAAATGATATATGAGAAATGGAGAAATGAATGAAGGAAAGACTGAGTGCTAATAAGCAAGGAATTCATGGTAAGAGAAAAAAATCTGTAATTTTACCATTCGTTTCTGCTCTGAGATAGGAGCTAAGTAATATAACTGAAAGAAGAAAAACGTTTCTGTGTTATAACCCAGCTTCTTGCTGTGCAATAAAACTGATCTATGGTACAGCTGCTATTCTGCAAATGGATTGCTGTGCAAAAGGTATCTCTTCCAGCTCAGACCAGTCCCCTTCAGTCAAGAGCAGATTCATACGGTTACGACATTGAACAGTACATTTATTAACATTTTTATGTGGCCAGTGCTGTGAAAATAGTAGGGATACTTGTCCTACAAAAATTATTACACATCCGACTAGGGAAACATACTCTAATCATTGCAGAATTATTAGTAATAGCAAAAAAAGGAAAGAAAATGTCCTAAATGTCCATCAAAATGAGAATAAGGATATAAAATAAAATATACGATAAGACATCACTCTGCAGTTTAAAAAGAACTATATATACAAGGGAAGTTTATGTATTCATGAACTCTATATATTATTTAGCCAAATGGGCTTACTTGCTTTTGCCTTTACATATTTGTAGAGTCTTTTTTTGTTGTTGTTGCTGTTTCTATGCTATCTCTTCCTAATTTTTATGCTTTTCTGAGGATACTAAGGAAATTGGAACTTCTGGGCTGCAATTATTTGATTTCCTTAAATAGTAGATATGGCTCAGTTTGCATCCAGAAACAGATTAAGAGTAATGGTTATTCTTCAAAAAGAGTCAAGCAACAGCATCTCGTAAGCACTGGGTCCAACAGCTCCATGAGCAGCATTGCAGCATTACTCCTGGCTTCTTCCAGAAGATCCTGCCATCAAAGACCTTCATGGTCAGCACTTCCAATACCATCAATCAACTCCTAGTACTGAGTGCTGGGCTACCACTTTTTTTTTTAAGATTGTATTTATTTATTTTTAGACAGAAGGGAAGGGAGGGAGAAAGAGAGGGAAAGAAACATCAATGTGTGGTTGTCTCCCATGTGGCCCCCACTGGGGACCTGGCCTGCAACCCAGGCATGTGCCCTGATTGGGAATCGAACTGACGACCCTTTGGTTCACAGCCTGTGCTCAATCCACTGAGATACACCAGCCAGGGCTGGGCTACCACTTTTGAACCTCACCCAGCACCCTTTCCTGGGTTTTCCTCAATTTAAAAACAATTATTACTTGCTTTTTTTTGTGCAATCTAGTATATAGCTGTAAATCTGCGTGCAAGTTTACAATGTGGTTGCTCAAAACCCATATCATTTCCAGTCTATACATCTTTCTAACCTTGATACAAAATTAACTATGACAGTGTTGTATTTTTGTTTTCTTTTTAAGTGGCTGATTGTACCCAGTTTAGCCCAATATGTGTCTAGAAATGTGACTTATTAATCTGACCTCTGAATGTACAGGTAGTGCTTCAGTCAATTTGCCATACCACATGCTGCATTTTTTATCAGTAACTCAATATTGTTTCACCAGTGTAATGAACCACGTACAGATATTGATTTTTAGGTAAAATCTACATTTCCTATAGTATGAAAATAAGCAATAAAATAAGTATAGCCAGGAGCTTTACCATTAAAGGGTACCACATTCATTCTCATGTAAAGTAGTTTACCAGGATGCTTCCTGAAAATTCAAGCAGCAATGTGAGAATCTGTCATTTAAATCTCAATAAGACATCAGAGAGAACTGGCTTTTTTAAAAAGCCATGAAACAAATGAGATAGTATCACCATAAAAGATTAGAGTATTATTTTTTGTAGAGAATTTCAATAAAATAGATTGTAAGCAAATAAAGAATACATATACATAATTCAAACTGGAAAAAATCTGAGTATGTAGTAGTCAGGGAATTGCAAAGTGCGATTCAGTAAAAATTGTGGGAATACTTAATTTTGGTGCACTCAGTTATTGAAAATGCACAAAAGTTGTTGAAACTCCTGAAGAAGAAAATGTTTGAGTACCACATACAAGAAAGTTATAAATTGGCAGATTTTTAAAGGAAAGGAAAAGATAATGAAGCAACATGGTAACCCCAGAACAATTTGGTGCAAAACAAATGGCCAGGAATCAATGTAAGAATCGAAGAATTTTATTATGTGATTAAAAATGTTTCACAGAAAGAACTGAAATCAAAATTTCAGCTATATTGCAACAGCATGGGTGGATCTAGAGGACATACTGACCCGTGAAATAAGCCAGACACAGAAATACAAATACTGTATCATGTCACTTACAGGTGGGATCTAAAATAGTCCAACTCATAGTAGCACAGAATAGAACGGGGTCACCAGGCGTGGAGTGGAGGGAGAAGTGGGAAGTGGTGTCAAAGGGCGCCAAGTTCTAGTTACACATACACATACTTACGTGTATTTACTATACAACCCAGTGCCTGCAGCTAAAAATACTGTTAAGATTTGCTAAGAGGGTAGATCTTATGTTGTATTCTAACACATCAATAATAATAATAATAATAATAATAATAATAATAATAATAATAATAATAAAAGGGGCAATAAGAAACTTTGGGAGATAATAGATGTGTCTGTTACCTTAATGGTAGTGGTTTCGTGGGTATATACTTATCTTAAAATTCAGTCAGCTGTATAGCTGTGTACAGTATACACGGCGTTTTTGTACAAGTACACCTCAGTGAAGTAATCTATATACATAGATAGAGAAATATATGTCTACAGACATAATGGGTACTGGGAAAATGAAAAGGACACCAGGAGGCATACATTAGGAGTGAAATAACTACTAGTTTAATAGAGAAGCATTAATAATATTCTTAATTTAAAACTATTTTATTTTGCATGAAAATAAAATTAAGTATATATTGAAATTATTTTTAAATCTATATGTATATTTCTAAAACTAAATATATTTCAATGTATTGATAATATTGATGTTTGGAACAAAAAAATATTGTCTTTATGGATTAAGTTCATTTCCTTCCAAAAAAACCTGCTCTACTGCATCTTCTAAAGTCACTTTCAGCTTTATAATTTCTTAATTTTATGCTTTGTCACAGTTTTCATTTATGACTTCTCTAGCCTGACTGACTGACCTCTCACACAAGTGTCTAGATTAGCATTTTGCACTCTGAGCCCTTAGCAAATACTTTTAGACTAACTTGGTGCATGCTCTGCAAACTGCAGATTTTGTCCCCAAACTCAGCCGCCCTCTGCTGGCTGTTCCTCACAGGGCCACAGAGAGTTTTTCTTTGTTAATATCGGTTCTAATGGAAAAAGCATTAATATTCTCTCTTCTGGCCTCACTTCTTGAATAAATTGTCTTGAGGGATTTAGTAAGGTCAAATAGTAGAGAAAATAATTTATTAACCTTTCTGATTAGGTATACACGTCAGCTATAATTAAACTGGGGGAAATTAACACTATGTTATTTTTAATGAGTAATATAATTATACCTGAAGATCTATTTTGCAATATGTTCATGTTTAACATGGTAAGAGAAACATCTTGTATTAAACATTAGTTTTCTAGTTAATTCAATAAGGCTAACTTTCTATAGTCATTTCATTTATAATCAGTTTTTTTCCAATAATCATTTATGTTCAAATTTATTTTCATGCAAACCACCTTTGTTGAATAGCTTTAAATATTTAGGCTCTAAACTTAATTATAAAATAGTTATAATTGTTTTAATTATGAAATGCATTTCTTCATGTTCTAATATGCATGAACAAAGTTGAGATTAAGATCAAAATAAGTGATGAGTCATGGTTTACTATCCAATGATACCCTACAGAGGTAACCGTGTTGCCACTTCCTTTCATACTATCGCCTCTTCTGATAGTGATCACCATTATTCTAAGCAACATGCTGGGTGCAGGCTATTTGATATGGTTAGAGAAGAAGTCATTTGGTGTTCAAACCATGACCAGAAAGAATTGAAGAAAGAAACAATGTGACTCTTTCATTCCAGGGAGGGAAAACGAGAGTAAACGTCATAAAGTAAAAGGATCTTTTGTATTCTTCACCCCAATTCAATTTTCTTCTGACTTTTCATCTATCCCTGCTCTTATCTAGTTGATGGTAACTCCACATAATATGTGAGAGGAAAATGAATGCCCATTGCATGCTGAAAGTATCTAGTAATTGAGTTCTCTAGCTTATTTATGATTATTTGCTAAATTGATTAGAACATGATGCTCAAGTATCCCATAAGTTTGGTCCTTATAGAACCCATGGTCATTTCCTGGTTTCTCTCTATGCCATTGATCCCATCCTCAAAATATATCCTAGTGGTCATCACAGGGGATCATATAGGTGCATATACTTCTAGCACGGTTGGAAGATACAATTCATATTATAAGCCATTCTTGTCTTCACTCAAGAGCACTACAGCCACATAAAAGACATATTATATTAACACACTCAACCTCAGAACCCTCACTAAGTTTTATTATTATTAATTACGTATTTAAAGTATTTTAAAAAGAGTTTAGACTAGAAACAAGCATTGCATTTCCTAATTTGACTCTTCGCCATGCAGCTATGTTGATGAATAAGTTTGTTTCTGGCATGACTATGTTTTATTTTATAACAAACATTTATATTAATTTAATAAGATGTCATATGCAAGGTATCTAATGTGGTTGGTGCCGGATGTATACATAGCTGGCGCTTAATTATAACAATCTTATTATTGAACATAAGTTCTCACTTGAATCTAAACCCCAGATACCAGGCATCTTTCTCTTTGATTCCTTGCTAACTCTGTTCCTGTCACATAGTAGGTAGTGCTCACTAAATGATTGTTGATTGAGTGAATGAATAAACAAATGGAAAACCATAGTTAAAATTCATTAATTTACTGTGTGTCAAGAAATTCTCTCATGGAATACCCGAGTTAGCATTATTATTTACACTTACAGATACAGAAACTTAGACAAAAGGAGAAGTAACTTTTTACATACACAAAACTGGCAAATGGTGTAGTAGGAACAGAAATTCTCATAGTACAGCTGCAGGACCCACTTCTTATCATTATGTTGTCTCAGTACATTACAGCCACTATTTGAAATATAGACATGTAATTTTATATATTTGCTGCATTGATATTACTATAAACATGTTCTTATGTTGCTTTGTTTAAGACAACTTTTTTTCAAATTTTTTATTCTTGACTATAGGATTTTTTGAATGAGTAAACTAAAATTTTTCTAGAAAAGTAACTATTTTGGACTTACATTGCTTTTCATTTCTTATTAATATTTTCAAATTTTAATGGTTTATACAGCACAGTAGTGTTTTTCATATTCTCATTTATTTGGAGAATGTTGGCACAAATAATCTACAATATCAATTTTTTAAATATATGAATTTATTATCAGAATGGAAATAAGTTACCTGTATATATTCTGCTTGATATAATTAGGTATTTCCTAGTGGACTAACTTTCAGATTTTTAATTAAAGCAATTTTAAATTATGTAGTTTAATTTTTAATGAGAACATAAATTCATTCATCTCTCATTTTTAGAATATGAGCCCCTCAATCTCTGAATTTAATATTTTTCCAAGATGAAAGAAATAGGCAGAAAGATAATGGTAAAAGAAAATTGAAGATACAAGATAAAGAACATATAAATATGTAATAGTTTTGATAACTATTTTTTAAATAATGAATTATTTTCAAATTAAAAACATGATTATGCCAAAATGAAATAATAAAGCCATATAGAAGGTTATATTTTATTAAACAAAAGTAATTATTAGCAATAGTTAATTGAATGTCAGCTGTGTTCCAGCCATAGCATAATGTGATTTACATAATTGAAAGCCCCTCAATAATCTTTCAGGTTGGCATTAGAAACTCCATTTTATAGATAACGAAACAGGTTGTGAAGGTAAACTTCACATGTAAGGGAAAGGAGTTTTAGTATTTCCAAGTCATCCTGAAAAAAGACCTGGGCTTTCCCTTCTGTATGACTCCTTCTCAATAAGTCAGAGACACAGTTCTAGCTTATATGCATAAAGAGAGTAGATTGAGTGGGCAGGCGGGGTGGAGGGTCAGGGCAGTTTGACAGAACTCATTAAAATCTCAGTGCACAAGTGAGTGTCCCTAAACTGGTCAATCCATGGGAGATAAGCACCCAGCTGTTGTTGAAAAGATCGAAGCCAGAATCTCAGTAAAAGCAAATTGATGGTCTCTCTCTTTTTTTAATTTTGTTCAAGTATAGTTGTCTCCATTTTTCTCCCCACCCCAGCCATCCCCAATTCCCACCTTTGATACTACCTGCCTTTGATTGTGTCCATGTGTCTTTTATACATGTTCCTGAAAGTCTTATTGAAAAACGAAGAAATGGATTTCATTTCCTGGCCTACCTTCCTGGAGTAATGTGCTGCGATCTCTTGTGGTTTTATCACTTCCTCAGTGTGGCACTTCCAAATCAAACCCCCTTTCTTCCCCCTCCCTCTTCCTCTTCTACTGCAAGGAAATGCCTCATTTTTCTCCCTTACAACTTTAACCCAGATTACTTTCATGGAGACTCCAGAAATCCTGCCTGGGTAATTTAATCTCTCCTCATGCACTTTCCAATGCACAATTATGAGTACACTATAAATTCAGCTTCTCTCAGAGCCTATTTTTTGATTACCAAACATTTATTAGGAAGTCTAAAACTAAAACTCACTTGCCCTTTCTTTGCATTCCTGTTACAGTATCCTAATTTTCAACCAGGAGATTTCTGCCAACTGTCTAGAAAAAGCAATTTATAAGGAAGTACAAAAAATAAATGTCCCCTGGTATCATCTTCTACATTTTTCCAAAATCATCTATATTTTATTTCTCCAAGGTCAGCAATGGATATGGCATTTGAATCTAATCCATTAAGATCTACCAATTAATAAAATCATTTCTTTTTCTTCTTCTTTATAACCATGTTGGTATTATTTGGAAACAGACTTTATTTTAATTAGCAATGGTTCTTTGAATATTATTTATATTTTAAATCAAATCAATAAGTGTTTATTGACTAACAGTTAGCTATTAGTAACTTAATTCATTGTTTACTTTTTATATCCTCCTTAATTTAAAAATTATTTTAAAGTGAGTTGAAAAAATATACAAAAGTCAAAACTGGTTAAAATGAAAAATCAAGTTAAAAAGAACAGACACCATTGAAGAAATCCTTGTCTCTGAGTTTCATAGAAGTTATGGTAAAGAGGAAGCATTACAAACTACACATTTCTTATTGTTTAATTAAAAGAAACAAATTTATCTTTTGTAAGTTGAAAAAAAATCCTGACTCTGAAAACTGTTAATGAAATATCTTCTTTGTGACAATTTTGGCTGTAGGCAGTAGTTTTCAAAGTAATTGTGGAAGAGTTTCTAGATGGTCTTAGGGAATATGTATCCCAATGGGTATTTGCTGAATTAATTCTAATATTTATATTAAAAATAATAGTTAGCTGGAACAGGTTTTCACTAACAGATTCTCAGAGCTACAGAAAGAAGCTCATTAACTCTTTTATTTCATCTTCAGATAACAACAATATTAATTATAAAGTAATATAGTCCAGACATGAAAAATCTATTTAACATGACTTTATACAAGAAAATTGTTCAAATAAAAGAAGTGATAAACAGTTCCCTAAGCCAGGAGCAGTAACTCTTGAACGAGGTTGCTCTGATTGTCCACTTAATTCTGAAGAATATCCAGTTATAACATTTCAGGTTAAGTGAGGGTGATGTCAGGTGTTTTGCTGAGATTAAGCATCAGGATCCCAAGTTGGAGACAGAGCTGAGCTGGAGACAGAATTGAGCTTCCGGGTTTGGGCGTAATCAATTAGCAAACCAGAGCTCAAATGAATGGAACAGTGAAGACTAATCATTTACTGCCACAGAATATTCAAGAGGCTATACCCCTGAGAAACCACCTACTCTTCTTTGTTCAATTCTTTCTCCATTGAATGAGCTTTTGGTTGACGGTTGCATAGACATGGGGTCATCTCACTGTGAAGGAACCCCCAAACAAAAGGTCCCCGTGGTTTTGCGGACCTGAGGGCCAGAAGAAGGGAGAGGGTGCAAGGCTAGGGGTAGGAAAGTACTGAGCCTTGAGTCAGAGTGGGAAAAATGCCTTCAAGATTCCTTCCGCCTCTCCTCGATAAGGAAGCCTCAGTAGAGGCACTTAAAAACTTCGGTCCAAGGCCTCAGATAAAGAGACCCAGGAATGAAGTCACCTGGGCTAGGAATACACATACACACAAGAACATGGCTGACCAGGGGTCGCCAAGCCCTTGGCTACAGCTCCTCTTAGAAACCACCATGCACAGCACGGCTGTACGGTGTCTGGGTAGGAGGGCAGCTTTCCTTGGGAGGCCTGACAGATAAAGGCTTTGCTTTATGGTCAGGCTTTAGAAATCACGCATAGATTTTTTAAATTAAATTTATTGGGGTGATAATTGGTTAATAAAATTATGTAAGTTTCTATGATACATCATCTACCAGTATATATTGCATTGTGTGCTCACCATCCAAGGTCAGATTCTTTTGCACCATCATATATTTGATACCCTTTACCCTTCATCACACATAGGTTTTAACCAGAAATTGTACTCCTTGGGATGAAGCTATTGCTCTTACTTACTGAGGCAGAAGATTATATATCCTGTTAATTTAAACACTGATTTAATTATTTGCACATGTGTTAAAGAAGATGGGTTATTACAAGTAACTATGATTTATATGCATTCATAAATCATAAGCCTGTTATGATGAATATTATCATAATGGAACTATATATTTTTATAGTGTTTTATAGTTTAAAAAAGGCTCTGCATTTACTTGTTGCCTTTTTTCCCAGTTACCTGAGCCCCGAATAAATCCTATTTCAGTTATTTGGAATATACACACAATATTCGTATAGACAACTCTACCTTGTCCTGTAGCCAACTAGGGAACTATGCATAATTCTGTCTCCACATTGATAACCAGTAGGATTCATACAAACCTAGATTTCCTCTGCAGCCTGTGGGGTTAGCAACACCTCTTTAATATCTGTGCAAGAGGACAAGGATTCTCCTTTCCAGAGAGCAGCAGTATCCAGAGTTACTCTGAGCTGATCTAGAGGTTCCATTCCAGAAGGGAGACCTACTGATATTCTTAGCCAGATTGCCTTAGCCTCCATATCCCAATTATCCAAAAGCAGATACTTTGGAGCTAGACAAAGGAATTGGAACAAGATTTTGGAAATTCAGCCAGAGCATTGATAGAGAAAGTTTCTGAGAATATTTATTCATCCAGACTATAGTGTGAGACCCTTACAAACTGTAGAGGTAAAAATACTTGGCAGTCAACTCAAGATCTGTTCACCTAAGTTGAAAGACAGAAATTGCTTGTGAAAGATGACAGGATAAATCAGAAGTTGAGGAGCTGGAACCCCAGAAGGAAACAAGGTTGTATTTAATGGGAGACTAGCAAACAAAGCAATACATTAGGTAAGGATTTAGTCAGAAGGTAGCAAGGAATAGCAAACAGCAAGATTGTCAAGAAAGATGCATTTCTCATGTGTGTCTTACAAAAATAAATCAACTCAGGGGTCCGTGGCCTTGTTTCCTAGGATATGTGCTGTTCAAAAAATCTCAAATAGGTAGAATTTTAATCATCATTATTGCTATCTGGCTCTGCTCTTTATTGTTAGCTTAATTTTATGTCTATGATTTCCAATCATATCTGGTTTGAAATTCTGCCTATATTCTACAAATGTTGACAGATATTAATCACAGAAGTGGCTTGACAGCCTTAGCTAATAAATAGAAAAAACTCCTTTGTGAAAAATCAGAATGTGTAACCTGTGCATGAAAATTTATACAACCTTGATATGTGGGAAGTCCATGGTGAGAAATTACATAAACAGGCCCAGAATATTAAAAACCAAAAAGCCAAACAAATACAGATGGAAAATTATCCCCAGGAATACCTCCACAACTTATGATTGGAACTAACATATCAAGAGAGCTATAGAATTCTCTTGAAAACTAACAAAATTCAGTGAATATAATAGCAAATTAGCTATGTCCTGGATGAATGCTGAACCTCTGGAAAATTAAATTTTATGTCAATGTTAAATACTAACAGAAACAAAGTAAAATACCGTGAAGCCTTGGAACATTACAATTAAACTATATTGTTGAACTCTCCCACTGAAAACAAAGAGATACTTCTAAAAATGGCACATCCCAGGCCAACATAAATTTGGGTCATTTTTTAATGAAAGTATTTCACTTGGCCAAATGCCGTAAATATTGTGATCAAAATGAATATATATGTAATGACAAGATTTTGTGGAGAGTCCAGGGAATGATCCTAGAATTGGTAGTCCCAGAATTGCATAAGAAAGACAGAGAAGACAATATGAAGGTGTCTTCAACAGATGAATCAAGATATCATAGCATAACATGGGATACAACACTACTTGTAAACCATTTGTCTGAATTGTGGCTAATACCTTGTAAACAGCAGTCCAGTGATCTAGTTGTGAGCCAGTGGGTACCTTTGTTGCTCCAAATTTTTGTAATCTTGAGGACAAACCACTTAAGAGACACAGATCTCAACTTTTCAGCAATGCCTCTCAGTAGTGAAGACTCAGTAGCTCTGAACAAAAATAATTCAAATGACTGTGAAACTTGAAATGAATCAAATGTCTAGGAATCAAGCGACTCGATCTACTGATTGGCTGCACTGGCCTAAGGCGGCTGAGGCCTGGAGTTTTGTACAGAAGCCTGAGCTCCCAAGGGGTGCTGTTGAAGTCAATGTACTAGCTTCACTGGGTGAGACCAAGTATGCAAATTTTGGTATGACCTCAAGAGAAGGGTCAAAAGGAAAGTGAAATTCATAATTGTTTTAGTGTGATAAATAAAAGCTTTTACTTTAATTAAATAATTCTGAAAGAAAGTATCAGTTAAATAAGGAGAAAAAAAGACACATTTATAGTTCAAGTTTGACCATGAATTGGTTAGATGCTCCTTTGCAAACATGAAACAGAATGTTCCTTCTTTTCCATAGCTAGTCTTGAGATGTAGGCCTTTCAGGAGTTTTCTCTCATTTTCCCTTTTTTGGTTATTTTTGGCATGCAAAACTTTTAATAGTACAAGGTTTTTTTAAAACTATGTTATGTGATTTGTTCAGTGTTGGACAGGAGTAGGCTAAGATTAAAAGTATTAAATTTTCTTTTTTCTCTTTTGAATAATCTACTGAAGAAATCAGTTGTCCTCAACAGTTGATCATATTGAGTCAAGGAAATAAAAAACACTTGGAAAATTATTAGAGGTCATTAAGAGAGCTATCATTATCATTGATGTGGCAAAATTCATTAAAGAAAATGGGATGAACTGTGAAAAAAATCATCTGGAGAAAGTGCTGGTAGTACTTTCACAATATTTAGTTAGTTGCTAGAAAAAAAGTCCCTCTGTTTCAGGAGGTGCTGCGTGAGTCAACAAATATTTTCTGCCAAAACCTTCCTAGAGAGCTGTAGGAGCAATCCAACCATACCATATCTGCCAATTATTTATAAAACAGTGGTTTGAATTTAACCTTGGATTTCAAAGAATGGAATACAGATCACCAAATGCTTCTACTCTAAATTCCATGCTTGATTAAAAGGGATTATGCTTGTTTTTTTCAAATTCCTGCAGACCTACAGAAATGATTGTCTTCCATGAAAGGTTGCAAATTGGGCTGGTTCATTTGAATCTCTGAATATGCTGACATCTATAACTCCTAAAGAAAAAACATCAATGCCACTATTCCTTATGATGTAGCTAATAACCTTCTGGGCCAAAACCAACCAAGAGAAAAGGAAATGGGACTAATGATTAAATTATTTCCTAGGCTTGACATTTCCCAGGATTCCTCCATTATGGTTGGAAATCCCATCTGGAAGCTGGAAGAGCCCGCTGTCTTCTCACAGGGAATCAGCTTCATTAGATGCTCACTCAAGGGAGTTTGGATTCAGTGACCAAAAAAAAATTCCCAAAGAAAATTATTTTGGAGAATTCTGGAGTAAAATTAATTTTGTGGTATCACATTTTTATCTTCCTACAAATGTATATGTAAGAACTTTCCTTCACTTTTTGGCAATAAACTGAAGCAGGCCAATAAGCTTGATCTTAACAATTTATACTATCAAGAATAGAGAGGATGCAAGCAGCCTCTGTTTTCATGTTAAAACCTCATGATCAAGTCAGATTTGTATCTTTATTTATTTATTAAATATACTGATTTAACATTTTTGCTGGATTGTTGTTTTTAGTTTTAATTTGTTTTGAAATTTTATTAAACATGAAAGTATAAAAAATATGAATTTAATAAAATTTTGTATTACTTTTTGTTTCATAGTGAAGAATATAGAATTTCCTCCTATCTTGCTGTAATTCTTACTATAAATTATAATTTGAGATTTTAAATTTATTTTAAAAAATTTTCACTATAAATTTTGAAATTTTATTTTAATAGTAATTATTTTGAAATGGTATTTTTGTAACTACAATAAGATGACTTGGGGTAGGTAACTTTCTAATTCTTCTCACTGTCTCTCTTTGGCTACTACTTACATACATTCTTGAATTTTTTATTTTAATTCATGGTTCACCTAGAATATATATGAATGATTTGTTAAAGGTCTTCATATTTTTAAGGCTCTTTTGTTTCATTTGAGTATGAATGTATCTGCTATGCAGTGCATTGAGACATGATTTTAGATTCAGCAAGCATTTTTTTTTCATCCATCTTACATTCTGGTCTCATTTTTTTCACTTAATTAATTTTTGTTGAAGCATTATATATTTAAGATTTTATTTAATTTTATTGAATGTTACCTAAAATTTTTCTGGAACTTACTTCTGTTTCTTGATGTGACATTTATTCTTAGATAACTTCCTCGCTTAAACCGCATGGTTTGCAAACATCCTAAAGGTCATTTTTGTTTTGGTAAATCCATCTGCAGGTAGCATTTATCTTATTTATTTAGGGTTACTCAGTAGCACAATGCATATACACTCAGTGAAAATCATGTATGAGATAATGACCACATGAACGGTTTGTGAAGTATAGACAAATGTCATATCAGGAAGAGTGTAGAGTACTAGAGAAATGTAGTTCGTAAACATCCGCCATTTATACAGACAGTGCAATGACTACCTAAAATGGTAAAAGAGACATGGGAAACTCAATTCAGAAATATGTGCGTTTTTTTCCATTAAACATTTGACATTTTCCCCAGCACTGTGAATGCTGCTTTGAATCAGATATTTCAACAGAAGTTGAAGAGATATTTGTATAGGCGAAGCTGCAACAGTTTGCCATATGAATCCTCTTGCAAAGACAAAATGGTCTACATGCAGGGCCCGGCAGGAAGAATGCCTGCCTGAGTGTGGTTGGAAGGGAAATAAAATGGGCGTAATAATTTATAGTTTTAATTTGAACATTTCACCTAATATCCTATGGTGTGATTGAGTATGAGGTTGTTATGATACAGAATTGCATGCTTATGATTTTGTAATACAAAGGGGCATTATTTGTGCTGCGCCCTGTATTTATGCCTAAAGTCTTCATGAGACAGACCAACATTTAAAGCTCACTTCAGATGAGGAGATGGCCCTTTTAGGGCCCTCTCTTTTTGAAGTGCTCTAGGACAAGGTTTTTTATGATAAACAAATACCTGTGTGTCGATATTTAAGCTACATGATTGTATTTTTCTTTGTCAAGGGGATTTTTATTTTTACTTGTTTAAACTATGAAATGGCCATTACTCAATTTAATTATTGAGTCACAGTTGTTGTAACCACCAAGAGCCTAGGGCTTTTGGGTATCACATGTCAGAACAAGTTACGAGGTCTGACCAGAAGATATCTAGCCACTTAATATGAAGAATAGAGACATTTACTGAGGAAGATACAAGAAACATTGTACATAGGACAATGAAGCCTCAGTCTCCTTCGGAGTAGGTACCTTGGGGCTCCACACAGTTTTCCCAATTGCTATCAGCTGCCCTGTCATATTTTCCTGAATCTCGTTGATGGCCTGAAATCTCTTCCCTTTCAAAGGTGATTTTAGTTTTGGGAAAAACCAGAAGTCATAGGGCACCAAAAGGGCTGTAGCAGGGCTGAGTCATCTGGGTGATTTGACATTTTGCCAAAAAATCTCTCCATGAGACGCGTTGTATGAGCAGGTGCGTTGTCATGATGAAGCTGCCAATCATCAGTTGCCCACAGCTGCGGCCTTCTGAATCATCCAAATAGTTTTTGCAGAGAAATGTTCAAGCTTAACACAAAATTTGATGCAGATTCGTTCCTCTACTCCCTCAGTCCTTTTGAATGCAATGGCCACACAGTACACACACTCACTCAGTGATGTCTACCGCCCCGCTGACCAGTACAGTGAAGTCAACATTGTTCACACAAGTGCAACCTCATCCCCTCTCCTTGGCTACCAGCTTACACGGATGTCACGCAAACTGTTCTCATTATATTGACAATGGCTGGACTTTTTCTGGACAGACCCTGTATACTTCATAAACTCAGAGATGGATAATGTAACTAGGATTACTAGCATTGACTTTTAAAAAGATACTTAATGGTTAGACAATTCTTTAAGAAGTTTAAATAAGTAATGAGCATAGCTGCTGTAATGTTTAAATATGTGATTCTTTTTCATATATAAACAGTATGTAACTTAGAGGTTAGATCGGACTTGCCCATTGGTGATTTGGATGAACTTTGTTCAGACCACACTTATGTGCTTGTTAGCGTGGAGGGACTGTCTCAACGTTTCTGTGATGTCCGGCTTCCCAAGAACATGCTTCTCTTTATCAGTGTGGCTCCTTGTCACCAGCTACCCCCTGCCAAACACCCCCACCCGCTTGTTTGTTAATTTAATAATTTTCCTGATGTTTTGCAGAATTATGGGCTTTACATGGTGAGGTTATATTGCAAACTTGGGGCTCTGTAACTTTTATCTCTACTGTCTCTTAGTTTTTCTTCCTTCTGGGGAAGGGAGTGAGAAAGAGACGGAGAGAAACAGCAATGTATGGTTGCCTCTCACATGGCCCTCACTGGGGACCTGGCCCACAACCCAGGCATGTGCCCTGACTGGGAATCGAACCGGGACCGCTTGGTTCCCAGCCCACGCTCAATCCACTGAGCTACACCAGCCAGGGCTGATTAACTCAAAGTTTATCACCTTATGTTACATACAAAATTTCTGCCCAAGCTCAGGATCGTTTGATGTCTCACACTCAATACCCAAGCCCTTGTTAGAGAGTACCCCCGACCAGAAATTATAGTTCTCTTTCTAAGTGGAGCTTCTAATTAGAGATTGTGTCTGTTAATATAACAGTATCTAAAAAAGATGAATAAACATTCTGAGGAAAACCTCTTAGAATGGCATCATGAAGGTACAAAGCTGATATTCCTGAAAAACAACAAAAGTGATCAAAATAATTTTGAGGAATTATTTTTACTTCAAATATATCCAGAAGAACTTAATGGAGATAGTACAGAATTGATAGGTTATAGAGAACAAAAGAAATTAACCTTTAATCTTCCATTTTCTTAAACTCAAACTCAAATATGAGTTAAGAGTCCTAAGTACTGGTTGGATCAGCAGATAGTAAGAAACTAATGATTCTATAAAGAGGAACAAGTTTCCAGGTTTATATTATCTCCTTTTCAGGATTCTAAAATACTTTATTAAATGTGAAAACAGAAGCATTAATATTAATCTTTGAGTAATAATGGAAATAACATAGAATTTATGTGGCATTTTTAAATGGTGGAAAAGACAAATTGACCAAAGAACAGTAAGCTTGACATAAATATCTTAGAAAATTTTAAGATATGCCATCAAAAAAATGTCTGAAGACAAATAAGAAATGATAGTGAGGAATAAGAATGTCTCATGAAGAATGTCAACATCCAATTAATTTCATTTTCTTTTTTGTGGAAGATTTTCTTAAATAGTAGATCAAAGCAATGAAAAAAAATGTCCAGGATTTCAGCTAAACCTGTAAGTTTTTAACTCTTACAGATATTATTGAATAAAAGGTATGCATTACATGACAGTAAGTGCTAATTTATTGTGAATAACTGAAAGAGCCTCTTTTTAATGCATTGATATCTACATGGAGGCAATATAAATGCCGAACTATCATGCTGCATGGGTGGCCGACTTGGATCTTGCATGCTCTGTTCCTGGTTATCTCCTGATTTGATTATTGTGTCAAAGTATATTCACTGATTCACTTAACTTGTTGGTGAGACAAAGTTTAGGCAAATAGCTAAAGAATTATATCAATGTTAGATTTTCAAAGAATCAAATAATCGTCCAAAAGATAATTTAGTATCAAAGATTATATTGTCCTGCAATAATTTTTTTAAATTCCACAACTAAAGGAAACTTGGCAAAATGGCAGTCCATGTGTGAAAAGCTTGCATTGTGACTGTTACTGTAACAAACCAACGGGAAGACAAACACAATATGCAACATCATCTAGAACATGAAGAGTAGCGTCTTCGCCATTCTCTCCTGCGGTCGACAGACAAGCGGGGTATGTGTCAAGTGGTAAGGGCATTCTCAGAGAGATATTAATTTATAAAGATGCACAAATTAAAAGAGTTCAATTGTGTCGCAAAAGTAGAAAGATATGCCAGCGAAATAGAACACAGTGGCTAGAAAGCTGACTCATATGCTATATACAATGTTTCAGTAATTTCCAATTAGCAGATAAGTGATTAATTTAATTAACAAAAGGTCTAGGGGCAAGTGGTTGGAAACCCAATAAATCATCACCTCTGTCTTATACCTTACTTCAAGGATACTGCCGGTCTAATAAAGATTAAATATGACAGTAAACAAGTAAGAAAACAGTAAATATATATAAAATACAACATAAAACAGAAATATAAAATAATTTAAAAGATAATATTACACAATAAACAATATATATATAAAACATAAATGTTATATAAATAGTATAAAATAAAAATGTTATAAAAGAATAAACAAAATTACTCAGGAAAAAATGCAATGTTCTTAAGCTAAGGAAGACATTTTTGAGCATGACAGTAAGTACGGAAATGACAAATAATGGCCTATTGATTTTACTATTAAATCAATAGATTTTTAATCTAAAACTGCCTTGTCCAATATGGCAGCCCCTACCACATGTAGCAATTGAACACCTAACACCTGGGCCGTCCAAATTTAGCTGTGTTGTAACTGTAAAACACACGTTGGATTTTGCAGACAGTACAAAAATACAGTGAAATAGTAATTTTTAACATTCATTGTATTTTTTAATGATAATATTGAGTACATATTGGGATGTGTATAACATTAAAATTAATTCCACTCATTAGTTTTTACCACTTTTATGTGACAACTTGAAAGGTTTACATATGTGGCTCACCTTATATTTCTGTGGGAAACACTGATATAAACCATGTCTTTACTGATTTCAGAGGGACTCCTTTCTCAGAAATGGTGTTTAATTGATTCCCTTGAGGATACAAATTAGAGATTTTCTAAGATGCCCCCTTGCACATTCGGCAGAGCACGGAGTGAGGAGGTTTTTCCAATAAGTCCGTTCTAGGGTAGAGGAAGGAGAGTGTGAGATTATTTCCCTTTTCTCTTTATATGTGTCTTATTTTCTAGGCTGTTTGCTTCATTTTTTTCATAATTGTATTACTTTTTTCCCTTTTCCGCTGGGAAGCTTAAGAATGGTAAATGTGGGGAGAAAGGTAAAAGCTAAGCCTGAGATCAACATGTAAACACAATTTAGTTTGTAGATGTTTCCCAGTTAAACACTGGGAATCAAAGCACTACTTTATTATTTTTAACTGCAAAGTATGTTCTACTCTTTAACACTAAATGAAGTAAAACTAGGAAATATTTAGAAAATATAATGGAATTGTCATACTTCAAACTTTAGTTATTACTAATAAAGTAACTGTATGTGTTTTTTCCCTAAAACTTGACTTAATCAGGGATAAGTAAACCCTAACGTAATTTTAAAGTAGTGCTTTAGTGTTTTTTTTTTTTACATCAACTAAAGCATCAAATTATTTTAAATAGATTAAATGAATCTGATTATTTTCCAAGAGGATTGTTTTCTGGATAATATTTTAACTTAAGGTATCATATATGTGTGTGAATATAACTTCTTAGGTAATTATTTGTCCTAGAGAAATTGTTTCTGTTAATGTGATTCAATTGAAACGTTATTATAAATAGAATAATGATACTTTTAATTTTAAAGTAAACTTCACAGAGCAAAAAGCAATGTAACAAAATCATTGCAAACCCTTCCCTAACCTCCACTGTTCATATGTACACAGGTGTCTGACCTGCAATCCCCATTTCTCAGCCATGCTTTCTCTTCTAGCTGAAGACTTAGAGAAAATTAAATTAACAAATTATGACCCAGTGTAATAGCACATTATGAAGTAGAACTATTACTCTTTCTTCACTAGAGAGGAGTCTAGTAAGGTGAGGAACCTCAGCACATACAAAATAATTTTATAACATACTTTATTTCAGACTGCAATAAATTTATTTTATTATCATTGTTGTTGTTTATATTGTCAAACTCCAGATTAACTTCTGAATATAATATTGTAAATTTTTGGTTTCAAAAATTATATTATGAATCAACTCACTGTCTGTCTACAGGTGAATGGAAGAACAAACTGCAGCATATCCATGCACTAAAATACTATTTGGCAATAAAAAGCCACAAATTAAATGCATTAATTAGATATATTACATGGATGAATCTCACTTTGGCAGGGCACATGAAGTTAGGCACAGAAAAGCCATATTATATGCTGTCATTAATAAAGAAAGTTCGAAAACAGGCAAAACTCATCCAGAAAAAAATTTTAATCAGAATAGTGTTTTCCTCTGGAGGATTGGGGTGGCATGGGTAATGGTGGAAGTTACTGGAATGGAAATAAAGAAATATTCTGTTGTCAAGGAACTGTTTATGTTATGATAGGGTATTGTTCATCTGAGTGTGTCCACTTGTCAGAATTGTAAGGCTAAGTTTTATACATTAAAACTGTGGGTTACTTTACCAAAAAAAAAAAAAAAAAGAATAATCACAGCAGTAATTGGGGATGAAAGTATGGACGATAACTTGAATGGATAATGTTGATAATAGTTGAATTTGGGCGATGGGTATGGAGGCTCATTTTGCTATTCCAATACATTTGTATGTATTTCATATTTTCATAATATAAATCTAAAAAAATAAAGCCTGGTAAAGTGTTTTCCCCAAGGCTCCAGACATTGGTATCAAAACTCGGATAATATGGAAATTAGTCTTCATAATAATCACAAATATGAAGTCGTAGATTATTGGGGGCAGTCTGGGAAGGAAATAAAAATGAAGATAACAGTAGCTTCAGAAGAGGAGAGTGGCGGCAGCGGGTTGTTTTCCTTGGTTGTAAGTTTCCCGTAAGGAGTGATCTTTTTTTTCATTTTATGAACAGAGCCTCCTTCTGAAATGAAAAACAGACAATATTTATAGCTTTACTCCATACTTTGGACTCTTACATGAATGGTAATTTCCTTTATGTATGAGATACATTGATAAAAGTCCTTTTCAGTAATGATCCCATCAAATCTCCTATTCACAATAAAGTCATTTCCATGCTCGGTACATGGCCTTAATAAGAATTGTGTTATGAAAGCGCAGTGTGGGTTGTGTAAATAGTATGTGAATATCGATTTCAATATTAAACTATTACATTTCTTGATGATACTTGAGGAAATGTAATTTACAATGTATTCATAAAAGGGATAAAATAATGTGTGGGGTCATTTTGATCAGGCATTTGTGGCTCACATCAGTTTAAAGCTATAAAAGCTGTATTTTTCCATTAAAAAGGTTTATTTCATTCTAATATTGCATTTTAGATGTATTTCGGTGCACAAATCATAGTAACAAAAATGGGATTTTATTCTGACACATTTTAGAAAACTAAATGGACTCATTTGATCATTACCAAGTTCCAATTCTGAATTCCAGTGGCTTTCATGGAATGTGCCCTAGTACATTTGGAAATTCAGCCCAGAGAGACATATTAGAAACAACTAGTTGACTAGTGTGTTATTTTATAACAATTTTCATGGCCACGTGTCATAACATCATGAAAAAAAAACCCCACAGAATTGCCTATTTAGTAGCTAATTTTAGACTGTGTCGTATTTTAGCTAGATACCAGCAAATTATTGCTGCACAAGATCAGAAAATAATTATTTCAGACTTTGCAGAATAAAGTGTCTTTTGCATCTCCTCAATCGCCATTGTAACAAAAGCGCTCATGGACAATACATGAGAGAAGGGGCGTGGCTGTGCTCCAATACTTTATTTACAAATTCAACCAGCATGCTCTAGTTTGTCAACCACTGCTCTAGACTGGTGCTTTTCAAACCTCGCTGTGCACAAAAATTCCCTGTGGAGATTCTGATTCAGTAGATCTGGGGTGGAACCCGAGAAGTGGAGTTTTAAATTTGGTTCATTATCTGAATTTAACTACGTGAATGAAGTATTCTGTACCTCAATTTCTACAGCTATAAAAAGAACTCAAATATCTTCTCTGCCTGCTTTGCATGCTTGTAATGAAGATCGAGTAGAATAATATATATGAAACGTAATACATAGTAGACAGAAACATGCATTATTAAGATACTTTGGTAAGGGTATTTGCTCACCTGTTGATCTACTTTTCCCCCATTCTGCATTTGTAAGCTATAATAGACCCATATTAGGGTCTGCTTTAGATATCTTCTGCCACAATTTTCAAAAGCATTTTAATGTATTATTCTCCTATTGCTACCGTAACAAATAATCACAAACCTAGTAGCTTCTAACAACACAGATGTGTTGGCTTACTGTTCTGGAGGTCAGACGTCTGAAATTCATGTGAAGGGGTTGAAACCAAGGTCAGCGACGCTCCGTTCCTTGTGGAGGCTGTAGGAGAGAGTCTGTTCCCTGTCTCTTGCCCATTCAAGAGGTCAGCCTTTCTCCCTGAATCAGGGCTCCGCATTGCATCACCTTCTATTTATTTCCCATCCACCTTTCTCTCTTAAGGATCCTCTGTACATACATGGAGCCCACCCGGAAAATTCAGGGTAATTTCCCCATCTCAAGGGCTTATCTGTTAACTTGATCATATCTGTTAAATCTTTTTATCACGTAAGGTACCATACTTACAGGTTCCGAGAACTAGTATATGCACATCTTTGAGGGCCATTATTCATCCTAAAACATTAGGGTATTAACAAAGTAACAAAATATGGACTGAATTTCCAGTGGAAAGAGATTGATTAAGAGATAGGGCACAGAATCCTGAAACCTTCCTTACTGGAGTTACCACCTTTTAGGATCCCTAAAGAAAAGGGGTTTGGGCATTCTTTCTTACTAGGAGGCTTTGCTCAAATCTGATCAAATAGTACCCTGGTGAGATAAGCCTAGCTAAGTTGAAGACTCCTTTGCTTCAGCTCTAGGAAGGCCAAAATTGTCTATTACAACGTGGGCCAAAGAACACTTTCGCTTCCTTTTCCCATAAGCCGACATTGCAATTTGTCTCTGTATTTTAAGCCTCTGATTATGATGAAAGGTTTTTGAAAAAGAAAGGAAAGGTGGAGTGGGAGAGGTTCTAGAGTTTTCTCTAAGTCTTCAGTAGTTTGACTTTCAATTCAATCTTAATGTTTCTAGGACAAAAAATGATTTTCCCATGTGGAATCGCCCTAGGCCTATCTTACCGTTAAAGCCCTTGGCAGGAAAAGAATAGCATCAGAGGTTTCAAAGAGATGAAATGGAAACTAAAATAAAATGCTCATAACATTGGGTCCAATAAAATGTCCTTCTCCTTGACCCATCTATGTTGATGGATCCTTCTCTTTAGGGATCTTAGCAGCTGAAGTCCAATCAAGGCAGTTATTTGAACAAAAATATTAATATTTAAAAAGGTTAACTACATATGAAATAACGGAAAAAGTAAAAAGAGAACATTAAGGTATGAAGGTAGAAACTGCAGAAAGCAACTATCATCCCCAGCGGTGGTAGAACAAAGAGAAGAGGTTGGAATTATTATGACTCAGAAGGCTGGCAGGAAGCTAAGGTAGAGCTTAGGAAGCTGAGCTCTGAAAAGGCTGGTGCTTTTGTCTCCTAGCTCAGAGGAAGAGCCCGGGCCTCGGGGCTCTCGTCTCTGGGAAGAGGAAGCTTACTTCCTTGAGCAGGAGTTGCTAAGGTGTTACGACAGGACTGAAAAAACTGCAGACTCCAGTAAACTGATACTACTGAAACAAGCTTCTTCGGATAGTGCAGAGAAACCTTTGTTTCTAGGAAGAGGATTAAAAAAAAAAAAAAGATGGAAAATCAAGAACAGTAAGAGAGCAGACACTTCTTCCTTCTCTCACCTTCCAGCATTCCTTCTGCTTCCCCTCTTGGCTGAGCCTAACAAGAAGGCAGCTGGCAAAGGAAAGAAGTGGTTTGTGGAGTTCCAGCCATGGCATTACAAAGATTGGTCTTGAGTTCCTTAATTTAAGTGAAGCTTGAAATGTGTTACCAACTTTCACTTGACATCCTTGATAGACTATGCTTTCAGAGAAAAAACAGACTTGGAAAATGAAATACTTCATAGTAAAGTGAAACAACAAAGAAGATTTTGCTGTGTTTGTGTTTTACACTCAGTTATGGGAGGGACACAAGAAAAATCATCTTCATAGAATATGTGTAACCAAAGGTCTGCACTTCACATAGGACTGGAGCTCATATTTGAACCAGAAAAAGATCCAAATACCTCAACAACAACAGCAAAGGTCCAACCTACCTATCCTGAAAACATGAAATGAAAATTTGTTCTTGAGTAACAGAAAAACAACCCAATATGGAAAGCAATGTCCTCAATAGCATCAAATGTATTCTTGTAAATTAAGCCATTCTAATGATGAGTTAAATATAATGAAATCATATGAGAAAATATTTCAGCATGAAATAAAATCAACAAAAGCAGTATGTAAAATATAGAAGCCTCACATTATAAATAATGCAATGATCTGTTTTAGACTATAAAATAAATATTTAAGATATAGACTTAAACAAAATGAAATCATATATCATCAGTTAGATCTGAGAAATAATTCATTAAAGATCAAATATAAAACTAATGTTAAAAATTAAAAACCAACAGATGCTGTGAAGAGCAATTAACTTGCTAAAAAGAAAAGTAGTAAATGAGAAGATAAATCTGGAGACATTATTTAGATTAAAGAATGGTCAGATAACAAAATGGAAAATATGAAAGGGAGTAAACATTGTATAATCTAACCTACATTTAATATAATTTTTATAAGGAGACAATAACAAGAATTGAAAAAAAGCTATATTTGAAATTATAATGGCTGATATTATATTTATTTTCAACTTCTGAAAGCACAATGTTTCTTGAGTTTAGTAAATGCTAGCATCCACATTTAGTACAATTTGTAGAAGAGAAAACCCCAAAGTAAAAGGTATCAATTAAAAAACATACTACCAGATGTTGACAATTTAATATTTCAAATATGACATATGGAGTCTATATATCTATCATAAAATTTTAATGCCAGCATTTTATGATTTAGGCCAAGTCTCATATCTTTAGGGTTTTTTTTTTCAGTTAATTCTTAGGAAGATAATTAAAAACACTTATTTTTATAATGGTTTCTCATTAATGAAATTTTTGCCTTAAAATAAAAATAAATAATAACAAATACATTAAAAGAAATGCCATACAATCAAGATTTATGATGCATTGATTTCTAATTGTAAGACATTTTCTATTTATAGTGAAGTTCTAAAATAAATTAACAACAGGAAATATTTTAAAAGTTAACATACAAAATTAAAAGCTGTTATTTGAGCCCAAGAATTGGCAATATAAATGTAAATTGTGCTATAATTTACATTTATAAACTGTTGGTTTTAAAATGAACTTAATGTCATACCCTTATTAACATAAAAATAACTTCAGTTTTATAGGATAGAAATTTAAAATATGAAGTAAATACATTTAGTATTCTTTATTTAAAACAAATCATTCCTAAATTGAAAGATGATACGATTAAATTTGGAAAACTAAGGCATTGAACTCCATGAAGAAATATTTTATTATATATTTGGCAAAAATGTAGCATATGTGAAGATTATGATACCATTTTTATATATCTATGTACTGTGTATATATTTGCTCCCTTCCATGAGTATGCTAGTATGCTTTATTTAATATTTTAAGTTAAAACTACACTGTTTACTTTGTCTTGATATCTTGGAGATGAACAGATAATTTTATTTGATAATTCTATCAAATGTTCTATTTCACTGTAAGAACAGTTTTCAAAAATAGTCTTAAACTCTTTGTCAAAGATTTCATTTTTAAGAAAATATGCCTAAATACTGTGTCAACATATTAAAACAAATAAGAATCATTTCTTTGTGTGAATAACTGTGTCTAGTATAGTAAATGATTCAACTGATTGACAGGAAAGACTAGGATCATATTTAAAATAGAAGAAACGCTGTTTACCTATGATTCATTTCGTTTCTATAATGTTTTCCTCATCATTTTGGCATGCCATTTCACATAGATTTTTGTATTACAGCAGAACTTATTGGGGGTCTTTTTTAGAAAACTGAAGTTTGTTTTTAGTATATTATCCTAGCTTTCGAACTAAGGAAGGTGAATATGTTATTAAATTTGATATAAATAGATCCAAAATAATTTTGCGGAAGCCTGATATTATATTTCCTCTAGCTCTTGCTGTCTGTCTGAGATAGGATGGCCATGTTCAGGTTTCAACTATTATATTTTTAGTCTTTACACACTTGATCTCAAGTCTTCCCAAGCCTACGGAACCGCAACCCAGGGACCCGTTAAGCCTCGTGACACCTGTTTCAGTGCCACCACTTGCGCCTTTTTCTCCCCAGCCTCCAATTCTACCAGCTCGTAATGCTTCTTAGAATCAGGGCCTAACCTGGTGCCTGGCATATAGTAAGCACTAGGAAAATACAAGTATTCCTTTATTCCAAATATCCTTCAGTTATGAATAATTCTTATCTCCTAATCTCTTTACTACTTAAATTGTACAGTCTTTTATCAAAATCCCATGCCTTCTGTTGCCCCACCATACAATGCAGTCAATCCCTCAGTCTAATGAGTTTCATATCAAATTGCACTAAGGAGGCTGCTCAGCTGGGTATTACAGCCACTTAAGACCACTGTATACACGAAAAGGCGCTCCACATCACTAAGCAGCAGGGAAATGCAAATAAAAGCCTCGATGAGACATCACCTCACACCTGTTAGAATGGCTGTCATCAAAAGGAGAAGACACAGGTGCTGGTGAGGATGTGGAGTAAAGGGAACTCTCTCACACTGTTGGAGGGAATGCACATTTATGTGTCCACTATGGAAAACAATGTAAAGTTTCCTCAAAAAAATAAAAAATAAAACTGCCATATGATCCAGCAATCCTACTCCCAGTTATAGATATTCAAAGGAAAGAGAAAAGGTCTCAAAAATATCTGTACACCCATGTTCACTGCAGCATTATTCTCAATGACCAATATGGAAATGCCTTCAGTTTCCATCAAAGGGTGACTGGATAAGGGAGATGTGCAGCAGTGAAAAAGAAGGACGACCTGCTATTTAAGAAAATGGTTGGACTTTGAGGAATTATGCTAACCGAAATAAGATAAAGACAGATACTGCAGGATATTATTTATGTGTGGAATCTAAGAAACGCAATATAAGTGGATCAAATCAACCAGTTGTATGCCTTAAACATACATAATGTATGCCAGTTATATATCAATAAAGCCAGAAAAAAGACAAAAGCACTGTGTACCCACTTCATTTGCACTGTCCCCTTAAGTTCAGACAGGTCCCTCAGCTCTCCGTGATCACTTCTCCTGACTGTTATTCATAGGGAACATTCGGGCTCTTATTTTCTTCTGTCCTTCAAAATTGTCCTATTAGAGTTCACAAGTCTCCTTTATTTTTACCATAGAACCTCGGAGTTCATCTATGTCACACTGAGTTTATACTTAGTTGTCCATTTTTTATTGCATTCTACTATGTTGTCCTCCAGAGCAAATGATAAATGTCCTGGGTGGAGAGGATGTGTGTGCTCCTGGTGCATCTTGAGAACACTGACTACTATCCTCTTCATTGTGCACATGGAAGATTAAATCATGTAATATCCACAGCAGATATCATGAGTGATAGATAGGTACTGTTTGTCTCATGCCAAAGAATCCACAAGATAGTTCTGCTGTTTTGTAAAGAAAACCTCTTATAAAATAAGATGCATCATTCTTGACAGTATTAATTGAACACTTAAAATTTCTCTGAGATGGGTAGACAAGGGCAAGCAAAAAATGCTTTTCAGGGGAAACTGAAATCTTGGAAGAGATATTTTATTTTACTTTTTTAAAGATTTTATTTATTTTTAGAGAGAGGGGAAGGGAGGGAGAAAGAGAGGGAGAGAAATAACAATGTATGGTTGCCTCTCACATGGCCCTCACTGGGGACCTGGCCTGCAACCCAGACATGTGCCCTGACTAGGAATAGAACCGGCAACCCTTTGGTTCCCAGCCCGCACTCATTCCAGTGACATTCACCAGCCAGGGCAAAAGATTTTATTTTTATCCTAATCCACACAGGGATTAACTTGTCCTTCTGGTTATCAAAAAAATGCAAGCAGTTTCTTCATTAAACTTGCTTTATCCTTGATACTCTTTGCCTTGCTAAATGTTGATATTGCATTTCCTTGACTGTGATTTTTTTCTTATATCAGTGATGCGATGCAGTTTAAAAAACAAGCAATTCAACATCTTTACCTTTAAGATATTTTTAATGTATTAATATTTAATTTCCAAAGTGTATAAAAGCATTTTGTATCTACCACCAAACAACCATCTTTTACAAGAAGAATTAAACTCTGATATCTGAAGTACTTCAAATGTTAGTAAATGTAGGCTCCCAACAGTCTCTTTTATGTGTGTTTAATTTCAGAGACTTTTAATTTGTGGTGTGTGTATGTGTGTGCTTGCATGCATTTGTTTTCTCGCATATCTGTTGCTGAAATATATGTATGACTATTTTTTGTTGAATTTGTCTCACAAAGCCAAAAAGTTGTGTTGGTTTACTAGATATAACTCATATTCTTCAGGTGATCTTATTCAAACTTCTCAGTGTTGCTATGAATGAAGCTATTAAAACAGCTGAACCGCTAAAAGGTTGTACCTATTTTACATGTAAAAAGAAAAGCCTCCTCTCATAAATCTATCACTCATGTGACATTGCCTTTTGATCCTTTAAATATCCTTTTGATTTTTAATCTTGTTTCAAAAGTCATTCAGCAGCAATAAAATACAGAAACCGGAACCTTTCATGCCTTTATTTATGAATACATATATCAGTATCTACTTAGTGTATGCTTTAATTCATCCAATTTTGGGTATGCATCATAGAAGCTACTTACATTATTTCCCACTGAAAATTACAAATGACTTACTAGAGACGTGCACTTTCAATGACTAATGAACTAAACAAAAAATAGCAGATAGAACATTAGTGTGCCTATTTGCTTAAATCTTCAGCAATTTTGAGCCATCCACCAAATGATTAGTTTAACAGAGCAATTCCCACAATATATAAATCAGCCTGAACTCTGGTTTTTCTATTTTAAGTATGTGGCTAACATGGTAATTGGTGAAAGATAATAAGGTTGTTATCTAGGGAGAGGATTTAGAAATGTTTATATATATATATATATATATATATATATATATATATATATCAGTATAAAACTGTTTATGCCGTTGCATATTTCAAGGTTGTTTTATTTACATAGAAAATTAGATTACTGAGATTTGGGAGTAATGGATAACTCATTGTCCATTCACTTCAACACAATTATTAATATCTACATCGAGTGAAGAACATTCATTTAAAGCATAACCTAATGTTGTGTTCTACTGTCCACTGTTAAGTAAAAAGACAGGTATACAAATATCTATAATACACTCTCTTAAGTTTTTGTTTAACATGGAATGGATGGTCAGTGAATACGGAAGTGTCACCCCTACTCCAGTTTGACTTTATAGGGTTAGGACTGGCATGTGCAAGTGGCTTTGCAGCAAAAGTGATACCTGAACTGAGCATTAGATGGCCAACACTTCTTTATCCAAGGCTCTTTCAGGGAGAAGAGGCTATTCTAGTTCATAAAGTGAATATTTTCAAAGCTACAGGAGCAGAGAAACACATGGCATATAGGAGAAACTAAGACAACCATACACAGTGGCTATTGAGAGGTAGAGAGGAATATCTTTGGAAAACGCCTCAAAGATTATATCACATAAATGACCTTAGTCCCCACTAAAAAATTCAGATTTTTCTGAAAGGAAATACAGAGACAGTCAGTGATTTTAAAGACAATGGTGGCACACAGCAGCTTTACAAGCAATCCTGTATGATCGGATTGCGTTGGAGGTACTGGTTTCATCCAATCAGCAGCATGGTTCTTTGCTGATTCAAACACATGAGAACAACAGCTGATCTGCGTACTCGGCCCAGATGCTGCCACGCTCCCATTCATGGGCCTACTCTTATCTGCTGCCAGAAAGTCCACATATCCAGGGCCTTTTCAAGGAAGGGAGTTTTGACAAGACTTTGGAAAATTGGTTAACTGGAGGATGAGACTCAAATTAAGAGACTGTTGTAATCATCTGTAAACAGTTATGGAGGCATGGATTAAGATAGTGACAAGGAACACTGGTAGAATAAACTGCGTTGAGAAATTACGTATAGTTTATTTGTCACGATGGATTATTGGATAAAGAACATGAGAAAATGGGAGAATGTAGAATGATTTCAGCCTTCATACTAAACAAAAGGCATGGCAAGAGGGTACTTTATCAAACAAGAAATAGGCAATTGGAAAATGATTTGAAAGTATGAAGAATTAAGTTTTGGGCATGTTGAATTTGAGGTATATAACATATCAAGAAATATTGGAATTTGGAGTATTGGGTCAGAGTGATTAGAAAGAGAGAACAACAACTGTATTAGTCAAGATAGACCAACTGCTATAACAAATAGCTCCCGTATTCAGTGATGTAATCTGGTTAAATTTATTACATCTCATGCAGTGGGGCAGCATAGATATTCCTACTCAGCTGTCCTCTGAGCATGAACTAGGACAAAGATTTCTTTCATCTTGTGCCTTGTTCCTGCTATACACTTCTTTTTGGTCAAGGGATGGGGAAAGGAACACAAGTAGCATGTTAGAGAGTCACATTTGCTCACTTCCCTTGTTCACAGCTCAGTTACGTGGCTACACACATCCTCCAAGGAAGTTAGGAAATGCACGCTATATGTGTGTCCATTTTCTTATTTATAGTGAGGTCATCTATGATGTGACCTCTGCAGTCTTCTTCGAATTTTTCCACCCACTGCTTCTCAACAGACATTCTGTTGAGACTGACAGAATTCTAAGTACCAAACATTCTAGGAAGAAGAAACAGATATTGGGGATCTCTTATAGTTTAATTAAAATAATGTAATTAACAAGAAATAAAAAGTGTTGAGAAAATATGGAGGAAGGAGAATCTATACATGGTTGGTTGGAATGTAAAGTGGTACAGCCACTATGGAAGATAGTATGGAGGTTCTCAAAAAATTAATAGAATACCATATGAACCATCACTCTCTCTTCTGGGTATCAACCACAAAAATGTTGTAAATATTTATTTATAGAGATATATGTACTCCTATGTTCACTGCAGAATTATTCGCAGTAGCCAAGACATGGAAACAACCTAAGTCCTTCTACGGATGATGGGATGAAGAAGGTGTGATACGTACATAATGGAATACTACTCAGCTATTGATGAAGTACTGCCATTTGTGACAACATGAATGGGTCTTGAGAGTATCCTGCTATGCAAAATAAGTCAGATGGAAAAGGACAAGAGCTGATGTGTGGCATATGAAAAAGCAATAATTGGACAAATAAAGTCATATAGATACAGACACAGTATGAAGTTACCAGAGAGGAAAAGGGTGGGGGAGGATGAAGAGAGGAAAAGGGGTCAAATATATATGGAGACTAGACAGTGAAATATACAGATGGTTTATCATAGAATTGTACATTTGAAACTTATGTTGTTATTATTAACCAATGTCACCCCAATAAATTTAATTAAAAATAAGTATTTAAACTGCACATATCATTTCAGCTACTCAGTCTTCTGATTAAACAAATATTCCAGGCTAGTTTGAATTCTTGAAATCAAATAAAGTAAGTGTGCAGAATGGAGGTTTCTTAAAAGTCAGAGTCTCCAGCTCATGGTGTTGGACTAGATTCATCCTCAAGATACTGATAGTATATTCAAAACCTATAAAAGGACCTCTGTATGATAGAGAGAGGGGGAGAGAGAGAAAACTGCCATACAATCATTTGTCATGAGTGTAGGTTCATGATGAATCAGCCGGGCACCTGCTCAGTTAGCTGAGTGCTGAGCAGCCCAGCACCAAGGGATAGACAAGAGCCACACACAGTAACTGTGCTATTCACTCAGCTTTTATTGAATGCAGGGTCACTCAAAGAAGACCATCAACATACATTAATATCCTACTCACACTCTAACAATTTAAGAGGAGTATAGCACACACACACACACACACACACATATACACACACACACATACAGCAATCAATGGAAGATAACAAACCCCAGGCCCAGAATCTCAGTCTGCAAGTCCAGGAGACAGCATGACAGGCAAGGGAGTTGTCAGGGTCTTGCAAGAAAGACTCTCCAGAGCCAGGTGGGCAGCAGGGCAGGGGAAGTCCTTAGTCCAGCAGAGCAGAGCCTCCGGCAGCCAGTGCCAAGGGAGATCAGCATGGCATGGAGCAGCACTCTGGTGTGTGGAGCTTGGCTGCCTCAGCAGTGGTCTAGAACCGCCTCAGTTATACCTAGGGTGGGGGAAGTGATGTACTGCACCCTTCTAGGTGTTTTTGATAAATGTCTTGGCATCCCTGATGCCAAGCATGGAATTTTCCCAGGAGCCTATCTATGGGTTGTCCCTCAGACATGGTATTCTGACCACATGTGCAGATATCTTAAGTGTGTTTCCCTGCCAAATATGTCTGCTCCGACTTAGGTAGTTTCCCTCTTGAACCAAAGTGTCATGGCAGACTGACGGCCATTTCAGTTGACGTGAGTGGTGCCACTTTGTTATGTATACTTTATGCTAACTTGAATGGACCAATGCCATATTATTGGTCCTGCTCTCTACACCTTTGCTCTTAACTTGAAGTCAAATCAATAATAAATTATCCATTACTGATTGAAGTCAGCGAATTTTCACTAATTTAGACCTAGCATCCTTCAACGTGTCAATGGACTTGCAATGATTTCACTGTTTTATGTATGTGAATGCTTTCTGGCACAAATTCTGCAAATACCACGGTTTTCTCAGGGGGTCATTCCAATGATATAGGTAATTTAAAAAAATAAAACATAATTTCTTTCTTTAAGTAATAAATCATTTGAATGGGTAAAATAACATATCACAAAAACAGTGCCAAAAATCATCCTACAGGGTTTTGTGATCTCCTTAAAGCTTTTGGTGTAGCATTGAAGGTATTGAACGTGTGCGGACAATGAGGGATGGAGAGGTAATAATTATAATTGTAGGTAAGGACGCCAACTGTTTGGTAGGTAAGAATTTCTCTGAATTTGCAGTAGTTGGACCACACAAAAGTCAATATAAATGAAGAGTTAATGAAATAATTAGGTATATGGAAATTGTCAAATGAAAATGACCAAGGCAATTTAATAATATTTATTCTCTAATTTTTTTCTGGATATTAGCCTCCTCGTATATGCAGACCAAAACACAGTCTGGTCTTTATATGTTCAGTGATCACTCCGCTACACAAACTCAGCATTCAATTTGTGTTTTTATCCACAACATTGAAAGTGGTCTAATGATCAGAAAAATACTAAAATGTGTTTGTTTCAAAATCGCATGTTTCCAACATCAGATTTTTTAGTAATATGTAGTTTGAATATTGAAAAGGTTAATTTAATTTGTTTTGTATATTACTACTTTTTAATTATGGAGACTTATGATCCTATGAATTACTTGAATAAAATTGTGTGTGGTTCTTTACATATAGATGGTGCAAAGTAAATGATTGTGGAATGATCAAAATCATTTTCATAATAGTTTTAGTCATTTCCACTAATAAAATACTTACTAAAATACCAATTATGAAAAGAAATAGGGTCAAGCCACAGTGTTCAGTATATGAAACAACCAAACCCCCAAAGTAATTAAATGTGAATAATCAGTGTTTGAAAAATAAAATCTGTTTATTCCAACTTTTTCCGTTAAAGCATAGAATTATTTTATTTCTAGAATTGTCTAAATCGTGCTTTAATCTACTTTACTTGACACAGAATTCTGCTATGGATTGTTAGTGTAAGGCTTCACTTGATCCATCGGGATCTTTCATCCACATTGAACTTGTACCTCGAGCCTGAAAAGCCAGAGAATCGAACTGGGAAGTAATCATTCATATGTCAGTATTGGCTGGTATTATTTTCATTGTTGATACATATCAGTAATAGCCACTTCTTCTATCACCTTAAGAAAATATAATTGAAAATATCATCAACTTCAATTGTGATTATATTTTCTTCTTTATGATTTGGTAAAAAGAGATTCTGACTTTGGGAGGAGAAAATTAGTAACTTTAAAATTCTATTTTGAACTTATGTATATACTCTCTCAATAAATTCAAGGGAAATTTTATTTAAGTTATATCATCAAGGACATGAACAATAATTTTAAGCTCACAAAAGTACATAAGGTTAAAATATGGTAATAGTTTCTTACTCTCAACAGTTGACAGAAAAAGTGATTAAAATTTCCTTTGTAGGATTTTTGCCTGAGCCATACCATGACCTATATTTAGAAAAGAAATCAGAAGAATAAGATTTAATAGATCTAACAGGAGAGCATCTAATGAATGTGAGGAATACAATCTCCATGTTGGTAAAATACGTATTTGTAAAGTATAAAGGGAGGAAGGAAGGAAGGAAGAAAGATAGGAAGAAAGGAAGGGAGGGAGGGAGGAAGGAAGGAAGGAAGGAAGGAAGGAAGGAAGGAAGGAAGGAAGGAAGAGGCAAACATATGTGGGATAGTAGGGAAAGCACAAAGGAGTATCTGCGTTGTTAGATATTTGAGTCTCTCTCTGATTTTTTCCCCAGAGTTGGATGAGACTCTATTCCTCGTTCAGATTGATGATAAGTCTGTGCCACTGCAAGAGCAAGGAGACAGCTGCAAGTTATGAAAAAATCTGGTTTTTGAAATCACTATGCCGTAGAATAGGAAACCCAATGATTGTGCAAAGACTGGAATTGTTTATCTTTAGGTTACCACATAGTAAGCCAGCTGCATGCTGTACAGAATAGTGATTACTAAAAGCCATGGCAACTGGGAAAGAGCCAACTTCAGTGGTTTGGGGGTGTTGCCACGAGCACGTGAGCTGCTGCATAGTCCTGATAATGATGATTACTTATTTTGCAGTATTATGTTGATGAAATAGGTTCTAAAAACATTTGAAAATATCTGCCTTAGCAGCACAAACCATTCTGAAGCCTCCCCAGTGAACCGAATTATGATTGGTTGAAAAAGTTATGGCTTTTCAATTTAGTTCTCTTTATATTTGATTTATAAAATGAAGCTTAATGGTCTACTCTGCAGATTATTGTGAATGACATAGACCCACGGGAATATTCAAATCTCTCTCTAAATGCCTTTATCATACTGGATATTTGGGGTGTTATATATTATTATATGTGTCCCCTTTGCATTCAGTTGGTTTACTTCTTAGTTTATGGAGGTTTCTTGGTATAATGTTTTTCATCATTTTCTTTTTTGTTCTTATGCCAGATATCTCCGTGTCAAAATTGGTATTTAACTGTATTAACTTTGACTCTTCTGTATTTTTAATTACCTAATATATTTCCTCATAGTTACTATGCTATATTATACTTAATTTCTATGCTACCTTCATTTTTAAAGAAAATTTTAGAAATTACTTCTTTCTCTACTAAAGCAATCCTGTGAATAATAAATAGTATCAACAGTAAATTAGAAAGAAAATATTAAGGACAGAAGGAACTAGCCTGATCTGTTCTGAGAACTTCACCGGCAGGTAGAGAAGGGCACATAATAAATTTGGAATGTCACACTGGGCTAGATCAGACAGCATCTTTTAGGCCCTAGTAATTTGAATTTTATGATTTCTCACTGCTGATGTCCTGAAATACTTTAAAGTGTTTATCATTTAAAGGAAAGGGGTATTTGAACTAGTTAATGTTTTTATTTATTGATAGAAAAATTAAATCTTCAAACAAATGCACTTATAAAAATGTAAACCTCTTAAAATAATTTGATAAGCATCTGGGTGTTTATAGAACTCCAGAATTTTAACAGAATTGTTGAAAAACTAAAGCTTAAACCAGTCAATGCAGGGATGGGATATATCATAGATAAAGGGGCAAAAAACTGGAAACTTACAAAGTGTATACCTTCATATAACTTAGATAATCACCATCCCAGGATTAAATCCTCTTTTCTACAATGTAATTGTTCACATGTGAAGTTGTCAAGGGTATAAACTTAAATTTGAACAACCTGCAACACTGCTCTTTTCCAGCAGGCTCAGGAAGAACATATCATACTTTACAGGCAAAGTAGAAATTTTCAGTAAGTATATTCCTTCATACGATATAATTCTGTTCCCTTAGAATTATTATTATTTTTTACCTCAAGAGAGCCAATACCCTGTTCTTTCCACCAATATGTTTTCATCCAGTTTTTCAAAAGTCATTTCCAAGACTTAATTTTTAAAGCCATTTTGTTTTTATTCTAATTACTCAAAAACATTTGCATTTCTTTATTATACCAATACTGGCCTTTTCTATTGAATTTTATATTAGGTATTCAGGAGGTACTTATTAATACTGCTTAGCCAGTATTTTTTATTTCTTATCATTTCTACCCAAATTGTAAAGTTGGATTATAAGGTATTAATGCCATAGTGTGTATTCTGAGGTATTCAGCACAAATTTCTGTGCTCACAATCCCAGGCAGCCTGTCCCAACTTGTTAAGTCAAAATAAGAGTAATTTCAGGAAATGTATTATATTTCTCCATCAGTAAATATTTCCAAACTTAAAATTACTCAGCCTTTCAATAGCTACATGTTCCAAGAAACAAAGTCATGAACAAGGTCAAGTTTTACCTTCAGGCTAAATTAAGCTAAAATGAATTTATGAAACGCAATACTCTTGGAAACAGATATATGGTATTTGTTAAGACACCTGAAAATGTACAACAGTATACTATGAAATTTATCTTGCAGATTATACCAGGAACTCCACCAGTCTACAAAAGGCTTATTTTGTTTGTTTGCTTGTTTGTTTGTTTTTAGTAGATTAAAACAACACAAGTTCATTCACTTACAGTTTTGAAGGTCTGAAGTCCAACCCAGGTTTCACGTGGACTAACACCAAGGTTTTGGCAGGGCTGTGTTCCTTGCTAGCGTCTCGAAGGGAGAGTTTGTCTACTTGCCTTTTCCAGCTTCTAGAGGCCACCAGCTGGGAAGGTTCTTTTTTATTTTTAACTATATTTTATTGATTATGCTATTACAGTTGTCCTGATTTTTCCCCCTCTGTCTTCCTCCACCCAGCACCCCCATTCCCTCAGGCAATCCCCTTACCATTGTTCATGTCCACGGGTCATGCATATAAGTTCTTTGGCTACTCCATTTCCCATGCTGTACTTTACATCACCATAGTTATTCTATTTGTACTTTTTAATCCCCTCATTTCTTCACCCATTCTCTCCAACCTCCCTCTCATCTGGCAACCATTGAAAGTCTTACTTATTTTAATTAACAAACGTGTATATAGCATTCACTCTGTAACAGTCATTGTTCTAAGAATTTTATAAATATCAACTCATGTAACCATCATATAATCCTATGATATAGATGCCATTGTTTTTTTCCATTTTACTGGTAGGTATGCTGCACCTAAGAGAGGTTAAATAATTTTAGCAAGGTCCCAATTAGTAAAGGGCAGGTACAGGATCCAAGTTCAGGAAAGCTGTGTCCAGAATTTATTCTCCCAACTGCTATGCTAGTTTTACTACCTCTAAAACTATGTAAAGAGCCTGCCCTCGAATTTGCATTCATTCAGTAGATTGAACATTTAATGAATAAAAACAAGAAACTGAATCAAAAACAAGCACCATCAGAGGTTTGTTTGTTTTTTTTTAACAAGAAATATGGTGTATAAATTTGGTTGGTTTGTTTTCTATCAAGAATCACTGACCCATTAAAAGAAGAAAGGGCTACATTGAAAAGTAACTTTTAAATACTGTATGTCTTTACAAAAGTATAAAAGAGGTCTAATTGCCTCCTTTTAAAGTTATGAAAGGATAAAGGTGCAGAATAAAAGTGCTTCTGGCTTCCATATCAATTATGTACCATTTATTAAAAACTTATTCATAACTTTAATTTGATTAATCTTTGCCCCTCGTGTGAATAAATTAGCTTTATGAAACCAAAGGAAAATGATCTTAGAGAGGGTTACTTTGATGCCTTACTGCTGAGGCAGACATGGATAGAAATAGCAGAGAGAGCAGAAATGTATTTCCATTGTGTCTGGGTGGTAATTGTTTAAGTGTCAGCAAAAGCATATTCAGGTTCTCAGATTTTTCGATCAATCTGAAGCAAGCGCTGTATTCGCTGTTGGGAAATAAAAACAGCAAACACACAACCTGTTTCTTTCAAGTATCTCTTAATGTAGTAGGGAAGGCAGTCAAAATACAAAAATAACATTTACAGAACAACATGATATACACCGTGTGTGCCCAATCCATCACTTGTCAGATGGCATTAGTTCAACTTCAGTGAAAAGCTTGCCTTGATTCATACTTTGTTTTAATAGGGTTGATTATTTTAAGCACAGTATATAATAGTTTAAAACAAGTTGATGTAAGTAAAATAAATATCTAGTTAACTAAATAAGAATAATTTTAATGTCAATATTTTAAGCTCATTGTCAATTAAAAAAATAGTGCTAAGCTAAGAAAATGTATTCCAGTATAAAAATATAACAAAAGAGAATGGCAGAATTAAGTCCCAGAGCTAATCAGAAATAATTTCAATTTGAAGAAAAAAGTGAAGAATAAAAAAATTTGAGTTAAATAAAGCCAGTGAAGATAAGATGCGTGAAATGAGATTTTGGGACAGGAGGTTGATAGCAAGGAAGTAATTAATAATTTGCTTTTTAATACTTTTATCTGCTAGCTGAGAACGGCGATGATTGTCAGGACTAATGACATGAACCCACACGTGTGCGAAACAGGACAGAATAAATGAAGCAAAGCTATTAGAAAGAAAAGTCCATTGATATGTTGAAAAAATCAATGTAAATGGAAAATTTTTTTTTTTACTTTGTGATTTCTAGTGACACAGCTCCCAAAATTAATCCTCAGAAAAACTAGAATGGGGGATTTTTTTCCTGTAGTTCTCAGTATGTCATTGTTTTTTTTTTTACTGTTCATATACTAAGTTATAAAAAAGGATATTGAAATATTCTTTATCTGACTTTTAAAAATCACAGTTATTTAAATTAAATATATAAATACAAAATGTTTTATATGATGAGGAACAACTTAAGCGTGTGGCAACACTGAGTGCAGCACGCTGCATGTTTTGAAGTTCTCTGCATTCCTTAAACACTCAGAGTCTGATCTTGGGAAGATCTGCACGCACGTCACAGTGTATGATAAAGGGTTTGATAAACATAAAAGTCACTGCTTCCTCCACCATATTGCACTTGATTGCAATCAGCATGTTACAACCACAGTCTAATTATAAAACGTCAAATGTTTCATCAGCCTTTCTAGCATAGCTGTGTGCTGCATCTGTGGTCACTGGCCCATTGAACATAAATTTTAATTTTTTTAATGTTCAATTTGAATCAGAATTGCTCAGTTGATTCTGAACTATACCAGAATTAAAACTCCCTTCAAGATAACTTGTTTGGGGAACTATTTTCAGGACATGACTTCTCCAACATCCCTTGTATTACTCATGCAAATAAGTAATACTTAAAAAAAAAATTTTGTTCCACTCACATTTCTAGAATTTTAATTCTAAGGTATTAAAGAATACAATAAGGAGGTAACCATGAGTTCATATTCTTTACTACTCTTGGTAATAATTATTTGAATGAACAAGAAGTTGGATATCTAACAACATGGACTTTGATATTTATTAATATGAAGTTATTGAATATTATAGAGAGTTTTCTTTCCCTTCTTTTGTTCTATTCTGATATCTCCTAAGAGTAAACTATTTTCATGAACCAGATATAGACACATCCAATCCAGATATTTATATGTTTCGTGGAAAATATGATTTATTCAACAAATATTTATTGGCTCTCTATTGTATGTTGGGTAACAATAGCAAGAAACCAAGTCTCTGTGTTCGTGGAGCTTTCGATGTGTGCATCCATGTAAAGAGTTGGTTAGTGACTGTTAATATTTTCCTGGCATAATTATTTTCCTTTTCTTTTGATTGTTTGAGTAATTTTAAATTAAATATGAACAGTACATGGGTTTTATATGTTTACTGGAAATCTATCTGTTAACCTGTTTGTTTCTTTTAAAATGAAAAGATATTTAAAAGTTTTTATTTAAGTATTTTAACTTTAAAATGGCGTTGTAAGCTTTTTATTTAATTTCTTTGCTTTTGGACTGATCATCAACTTGCCTGTGAGAATAATCCCCATTGTTTCTTTTTCTTTATCTCTTCCTATTGTAGATTTGGATTTTCCTTTTATCTTTTTTGCACTATTTGAATTTAGAAGTTGAATACTCTATTTCTTTTCAGGGTGTATCTAAAAAGTTTAAAGTATTCAGTGTTTTTACCTGCCTGCAAACAGTGCAAGACCGTGAGCGCTTTGCCTGTTGCTGTTACTGCCGACCTCATGAGGCCAGACTGACGAGGGTCTGATGTAGTTTCCTTCCCCTCTGCTTTTCTCTACACGTGGGTCAGACTTTCACAATATAAAACTTTTAAAATATCCTGCTTCATAAGAAGTGTGAGCCATAGGAAAGCAAATGGAAATCTAAATAAATAAATAAATAAATAAATAAGAAAGAATAAAAAATCATTCACAAAGCAGTCTTACATTCAGAGAGTCCCTCATTCACTTTCTTTGAATGGGTATGCATTTATTTGTACAAAGACTATATATACATGTATGTGAATTTGTGTATGAGATGTATATATCTATTTTTCTAAACAATTGTTTTTCAAATTGCAGAATGGTGAAAGTACTGCTGACACATTTTTAATAATACCCTAAGACTTTGCATCATCAATCTGTCATGGTCTGAGACACACAGACAGAGAGCACAATGGCAGCTGTGGGTGGGGGGAGGGGAGGGGAAAGAGAAGGAGCTAAAGGAAAAAGGACTCATGGACAACCGTGTGGTGATTGCGGCATGGAGGGGGTGGAAGGGGTGAAATGGTAAAGGAAAAAATACAACAAAAAGTTAGCTCGTTTTAAGCTTACAAAAATAATCTGTAATGGTCTGTATCTATATATTCTTGTTCTATTGTCTGGCTAATCCACACAAACATAAGTTCTTTGAGAGCAGAGACCTAGTGCGTCTTTCGTCTTCACTGCTGACAAATTGTCAGCTTTCATAAATATTTTTAAATTAAATACCACATTGATATATTAAAAGAATTTGAGATTCCCCCAAGTTGTATAAAGTAAAATGGATCTATATTTTAATAGATGAGCACGTGTTAGCTACAACCCATCTTTATAAAAATGATTATAGTTTTATTTATATGTGTTTTAACATAATTTAAACATAGCAAGAGTTAAGCATGTATTTTTTAAGACAATGACAGTTGTTGGAATAAACTGTCAAAGCAAGTTACAGATAATAGTTATTTTGACAACTCTAATAGAGGATATGGATTTTCAAATTGTCACTTGGTTAACAGAGTATAAATTTGTTATAGTACCTATTTCCTGCATTTCCACTTTGATTATTATCTTAGAATTTACTTATTACCAATTTTATTAAAATATTAGACTACCCTCTGAATATAGAGTTTAATTATAGTCTCATGTAGTTTTCTTGCTTTTTCATAATTTCTTCATTTTGTATATTTGGCTATCTAAACATAAACATTTTTACAAGTAAAATGCCAGCATAAAGAAAAAACACCCAATGCCCAGTTATACATAATTTTCAGGATTCTTAATATATTTTAATGTACAGAAAAACTGTCAAGGTGCTAAACAAATGACCATGGGTTGGGTCTTAGAATTTGTTAAAGAGAATCTGTTGCCCTGGCCAGTGTGACTCCGTTGATTGGGCATCCTCCTGCAAAGCAAAAGTTTGCCAGTTCAATTCCTGGTCAGGGCATATGCCTAGGTTGCCAGTTGGTCCCCGGTCAGGGTGTATGTGAAAGACAACCAATCAATGTTTCTCTCTAACATCAATGTTTCTCTCCATCTTTGTCTCCCTCCTTCATCCTCACTCTAAGCTAAAATGTTTTAAAAAATTAAAAAAAGATACATCATTCATTGACTTATTTATTTACAAAATCATCGCTGGTGGATGTGGGTGCACATGATATCTAAAAGCATGCTAAAATACATCATGTGTGTGCACTTTTCAGAAAGCTAGTTTACCCTATCAGGAACTATTTTCATCCTGCCTGAAAGATACTGATTTCATCACTCAGTGCCTTTACTTGTAAATATTTTGTAGCTGCTGAAAAGAGGTACTGTACAAAATTTCAGCAATAATTTATGCGAAAAGAAAGACCCCCAGTTTGTTAGAAAATTGAGTGGGCAGTAAAATGAGTGCCTGGAAACAAAACACATGAGGACTGTGGTGCGGGATGGTCTGTAAGTGACAGTACCCATCCCTTGGGTGATGCCAGAGAGTAACTAGAAGAGCTGTTTTTGCAGAGCAGCCAGGAAATAACCATGAAAACAACCCCCCAAAACCTGAATCAGCAGCAATTTTAGTGTATGTTTCTGCAACTTACAAAGACACTTTTAATAGCACTGCGAATCTCCTGTAAGATCAACTTCTCCACCTACTGGCTGAAGGTCCGATTCTGATCTTTATTAGTTAATATGAATCATGAATTCGTTTGTGTGTATGTGCATGTGTTTTCCATAATGAACACATTATTAACTAAAGGCATAATTTACTCTGTTTAAATTATAATACATTATGACTCGAAGGATCACAAGCTACACCTTGAAAACAATATTATTACATTAAAGTGTACATCAAACTGCCCGGCTGGTGTAGCTCAGGGGATTGAGTGTGGGCTGGGAACCAGAGGGTCCTGGTTCGATTCCCAGTCGGGGCACATGCCTGGGTTGCAGGCCAGGTCCCTAGTGAGGGCCATGTGAGCGGCAACCATACATTACTCTTTCTCCCTCCCTTCTCCTCTCTCTAAAAATAAATAAATAAAATATTTAAAAAATAAATAAATAAAGTGTATGTCAAACTGACAATTTACATTGTTTTTAAAAAGTTGTTAATTTTATTATCATGCATAAATATACTCTGTTTCTTAAAACATAATACATTTGATTTGGCTATTGAGGAATTTCTTAATTTACTGACAGGTAGGTGGGTATTCTCTACTGGTTTGCTTTTACAGACATTTTGATATTAAACTTTAGAGAACCGTTCTATCTTTATGTTTCATCTGTTTACAAAACAGCACTCAAATTGACAGATGACATTACCTAGAGAATCTGAAACTAAGGCTTAGAAGTGAGATTACAAATTAATAGAAACCAAAAATAGAATGTTAACCACAAGTTAGCAACTTCAGTTTAGTAAGGAAAGTGGTTTGGCAATCTGAAAATGTTGTTGAATAAATGAGAGCATAAGGCAGACATTCCTCACAGCAAATCTTGGTTCCCAAGAATGTAACAAACCTTATTACAGGGTCTGTCAACTACTTAGATGTTTTTACAATTTCTTATCCATGTTATATCTCACCTGTCCTGAATCATATATCCTTGTCCTTCTCAGGTCTGTCAACTACTTAGATGTTTTTACAATTTCTTATACACGTTATATCTCACCTGTCCTAAATCATATATCCTTGTCCTTCTCACTAATCCTAAGTGACTAAAACTATAGATGGCCATTATCTGAATGCCATAACTGCCCACACAAAGAATGCCCGCATTTTGCGGAACTGTTCTCTCATAGAAATATGACCTCTTCTGATTTCTCTTGATTCTTCCAACCCATTGAGTTGCTTTACTGATTATTTCTTATAATTTCTTATCATCTAGTAGTAACTATCTAGAAGGCTATGGTACACACCCCTGCTGGAAGTTGTTATAACTTATTTTAAAGTATTTTTTCTGTTTGTGTGGCCATAATTTGATTGCTAATTAACACAATGGTGTCCCCACAGTCAAGCCTTGCCCATAGATAGTCAACATCTTCACCCCTGTGCATCTATTGTGCCCCTCACTCCAGCTCGTATATACGCGATAGAACTGGTCAATAAAATAGTGAAAAGCATCAGCCCATGCCATTGTATCCAGACAGAAATATCTGTTATTGGGAGAACTACATATTTAAATAGAAATTATTAACAATGTAAATTCACCCATATGTATATAATACTATTTTTCAGTGTCATCCACATATCAGACCAATGTTTTCCTCCTTAAATACCGTCTTCTAATTTGTGTCCTCTAACCCCTGGGTGACTGAGCCTGTGGGTGGTTAGAAATAAGTGTAATAGGAATGACACACTGGTTATGCTATGATTTCCATAGTTAAAATATTCCAGCCATGATCCATGGGATGAATCTTTTCCCTCTCTGGAGGTCCCTTCTCTCCTGTGGTTCAGGGAGCTCCTTGAGAGGTATGTCACTGCGTTTACAAACTACCCCAGTGTGCTTTTCTCTTGCCTGCTCTTTTGCATGGACGGCCTTATCTTTGGGCTTCTGTGTAGTGTAACTTTAAAGCTCCTGCCACTGTCAAGTCCTGGTTTTCATCCGAGTTCCCCAGGCTTGCCACCCCTTCTATACCTCCTAGTCCCTGTGCAGGTATTACTTTCCTCTACAGTCTCAGGCTCCGGAATTATCTCTGTGTCACCCCACAGGGTGCTGCTCTCCACAGGTCACCAGCAAACACGGTGCTGCTCCAAGAACTCAGTGTTCATTTCCATTAATCTGAAAGAATACAGCAGTTCCTACTGTACTCATGGACCATAGATTCCACTCCCTTAAGTAGCTCAGACAGTAAAACCTAAAATTTCTCATCACAAGAAAATAGATTTTTGTAACTTTGTAGGGTGACTCTGTAACTCGATTATCATGATGATCATTTCACAGTGTGTACAAACCTCGAACCATTTGTTGTTCATCTGAAATGAATATAATGCTTTATGCCACTTATACCTCAACTTAAAAAAAAGATGCATGCAATATTGTTTCTCAAGTTTTGATTCTACGAGCATGGTTGGGGCGGGACAAAACAAGGGACTGCCCTATACTGTAAACAGGACAATTTTCTATTAGGCTCTCAGACTCTGGTCTATAATTAGATTTTCATGTCAGGAATTTCTTGTGGCCTGTACCCCTCACCCCCACACCTTTGGAGACCTACCACCAATACGGGCCCTCCAGGCTGTTTTCCTTTGTGCCAGTTTCATCTGGTCACCTCCCTCGAATGCTCCCTTTAAGGTTTTCCTCAATCCTGTGTACAGCAGTGGACCCTGGCCTTCAAGGGAGGGGGTGCCAACTGACGTACACAATGTCTGCTACAAACATAATTATTTTTTAAAGTTGTAATTTTGATATACATGCACAGTTGCCATGACATTCTCTAAGAGACGGATTCTTTAATGAGCGATGAGTAAACCAGAGATTGACTTGTCAAGTTTACCGCCAGAGTGTAAAATGATTTTTCACATGAATTCTGATGAGCACTATGACAGAAAAGGCGTGTGTTCCGCGGAAAGAATGGTGATGGGGAGGCTATTTTAGATGCTCGGCAGGACCAGAGGAGGCCTCTTTGAGAAAGTATTTTTTTTTTAATCAAGTCCCCTTTAGTCAGTGAAGAGTAAAGCAACAATTTTCCAGGTAAAGGAAATGATCTGTAAATATCCGTGAATACAATAAAACCTTTGGCTTACTTAAAGGATTAAAATAATAGATAAGTGACTAAAGCCAAATGTGTGAAAGGGCACAGCACTGGTTCAGGAACACTAAAGACAAGAGTGTTGGTGACGTAATTGGAAGAAAACAGAACAGATTTTAACCTGTTTTACCTAGGACTATTTTAACTAAGATTTTATATTTTAAAACAGTTTTATGTTCACAGAAAAATTGAGGGTAGGGTACTGAGACTTCCCTTGTACTCCTGATCCTCCCTCCTATGCTTAGCCTCCGCCATTGTCAACACCCCCCGCCATAGTGGAGCATTTGTTAAAGTAGATGAACCCACATGGACACATCATAGTCACCTGAAGTCCACAGTTTGCAAGACAGTCCACTCTGGGCATCACATATTCCATGGGTTTGGGCAAATGCATGATGGCCTATATCCATCATTATTGTATATTCATCCTTCCTCCCCCCAGCCCTTAATCCCTGGCAATCACTGATACTTTCATTGTGTCCGTAGTTTTGCTCTTTTCAGAATTCTATACATTTGGAGTTATATAGTCTATAACCCTTTCAGATTTACTTCTTTCACTGAGTAAGGTGCATTTAAGATTTCTCCATGTTTTTTTCATTGTTTGATAGCTTATTTCTTTTCTTCACATTTATACGAACCTTTTTATTTTTATTTTTTAATTGAGTTTATTGGGATTACACTGGTTAACAAAAATTTTTAGTGCTGAGTAATATTCTATTGTCTATATGTACCACAGTAGACAGAACATCTTGTTCGCTTTCAGGTTCTGACAATTATGAAAACAACTGTTATAAATATCGTATGCAGGTTTTACTGTGGATATAAGTTTTTTACTACTTTGGATAAGTACCAGGGATTGTGATTGGTTGGTCATACAGTAATATTGTGATGAATTTGTGCGAAACTAACAAAACGTCCTTCAAAGTGGTTGTACCATTTTGCATTTTCACCAGCAATGAGTGAGACTTATTGTTGCTCCATATCCTTGTCAGCATTTGTAGTTATCAGTGTTCTGGATTTTGGCCATTCTCATAGGTGTGTCATGGTATTTAATTTCTGTTTTAATTTACGTTTCCTTGATTTGATGACATATGATGTGAGGCACATTTTCATATGTTTATTTTCCTTCTATCTATCTTCTCTCATGAGATGTCTGTTAAGGTCTTTGGTCCTTTTTTAAATTGGTCTGTTTGTCTACTGTTGAGTTTTAAGAGCTCTTTGTATATTTTGGATAAGAGTATTAGATATGTTTTTGCAAATAATATTATATTTTCCTTCAAATCTGTGGCTTATCTTCTCATTCTCTTGATATTGCCTTTGTCAGACCAGAAGTTTTTAATTTAATTAAGTCCAGATTATCAATTATTTCTTCATGAAATGTCCCTTTGTTGTTATATCTAAAAGGTCATTGCCTTTTGAATGGTCATCTAGGTTTTCTCTCATGATACCTCCTAGGAGTTTTGTAGTTTTGTGTTTTATGTTTGGCTCTGTGCTCCATTTTGGATTATTTGTGTGTGTGTGTAAAGGGTGTAAGTTTTGCCTAGGGACTCTTGTGTTTTGCATGTGAATGCCAGTTGTTCTAGCACTGTTTGTTGAAAAGACTGTCTTTGTTCTGTTGTATTGCCTTTGCTTCTTTGTCCAAGGCCAGTTGACTATAGTTATGTGTGTTTATTTCTGGACTCTCTTACCTGTTCCATTAGTCTATTTGTCTATTCTTTCAACAAATACCACACTATCTTGATTACTGCAGCTTTCTAGTAAGTCTTGAAGTCAGGTAGTGTCCGCTCTCCAACTGTGTTCTTTGCTTCAATATTGCATTTGTTGTTCTGGGTCTTTCCCTTAGAATTTTAAAATAATTTGTTGGAGGCAAATGTAGAACCATGATATATTAAATCTAAGCAAAAGACTGCTCAGAAAAGAATTTGCAGGTGTTTTATATACTTAAGCTATATTTTGAAATGAATAAAGTCTGATTCCTATTTATATTTAGTCATTCTCAGTTTATTATTTCACATGTGACATTAAACTATGTGTTAATTTGACCCAATCTATAACTCTGTAAACTACCTAAATAATAGGTTTATTTTATCACAGATAGGTCTCTCAAATGAGCATGAATTATTGGTGACTGTGACAGACATAATTGTGGCATCTAATTAGCATCCTACCTATAGAAATGACATAGATTGAAAATACAGGATGATGAAAATTTTAAGACCACAGTAGGGGAATGCCTAAGAGAAAGAATGAGTTAAATCACAAAAGGGAATATAAATAACTAATAAGATTATTTTTAAAATCCCCAACTCACTAGTAAAGAAAAGCAACTTAAACCATATTTTTTAAGTTTTAAAAAGATAATTCTGAAGGCTGTCAGGATACATTTTCTTATCCTTTGAATTGCATTTTAAACCATCTTTAGATTGTAGATTTATGTCATGAACCATAAAAATATATTTCTAACCAGCTATCCAAGATAATAAGATATGTGCATAGATTTACACATATAGATCAGCATCGTTGGAGGTCCTTAAGGATTAGTTACCAACATCAGGAGAATGTTTCAGAAGTTTGTAAAATAGTTTCAGAAGAAAAGTGAAACAGTGAGAGATTTGAAGCAATTCAAGAGTCTTTGAAAGAATGCTTTCAAAAATCAGGGAGTGTGGCTTGTACTTCTAGGGCAATGTTTTCAAACTTTAAAGTCCTTATGAATCGCCTTGAGGTCTTGTTAAAAGCAAATTCTGATTCAATATGTCTGGGCGGAGCCTGAGATCCTGTGTCTCTAACAAGCTCCCAGGTGGCGCTAAAGCTGCTGTTTTTCACTATATTTGGTAGCAAGGTTCAGAGAACATTTAAAGGGGAGGGCTGTGGAACATCTCTTATGCTTACAAGCCATTTGTTTTTTAAAATTGAAGAGTAATGCATGCATAACTTTTGTTGGACAGGGAATATGAGTCAGACTTTTTTCATGTTAAAATAATAAAATTATGGGCATAGAGTTGATATACATTTATTGAGCTTTTTCCAGGTGTCCTCTTTGGTGCTCCATAGCTGTTATGCCCCACAGGCATCCATAGCTGACAACTTTGGGGACAACTGTGTTCATGAAGGAGATGACATTTGCCACACTTGTGTTAAATATTTTGAGTTCACTTTCATTTACGTGGGAATCAGTAACTAAGGAAAAGTAGTTTAGGAATGAATTTACAGAAAGTGCAAGTATTTAGCATAGTAAAGTCTAATGGAGAAACTGTTATATGAGGGTTGCCACGGGGTGAGAATTGAATGGACACATTATAGGGAGTGGAATGTTTTTTTAAACAGGGTCATTTGACTGCAAAGGAATGGACTGTAAAAGTTATGTATGAAAATTAATGTTTGTCAATTTATAACACTAGTTCACATCCTCCTATCAACCCAAAACCATCAACACTGTGCTGACAATTTTCATCATTGTAGAGGCTTTATTTTAGAACTTTAAAGAATACTGTCATTCGCCGAGGTTTTGGAAAGAAGAGGGAGAACCAGTAGTAAAAAACTTTACTATTTAAGCTCATCCCTTTTAAGAAGGCCTCTTGAGAGCATTTACATTAACTATAAAATTGCATCCTTGGCTCAAAGAAAATTATTGGTAATGAATCAAAATTTTATTTACAAATGAATAATTAGAGTCGATTATATTTCTAAATCAGTGGCCTAAGTATTAACAATTTTAATTTGAATTTCTACTACAGGTATATTTTTATATGTTTTTAAGATATCTTTCAGTCAATATTTATAACTTCTTTTTGCAGATGTAGTTAGCAAAGAAAAATAAAGTTAGTGTGCCCTCACTGAAGCAACCATTACTAAAATTCTAATTTTAAAACCATTCTGTGTAAAAACTGTTACTAAAATTTAGTTGATAATGTTATATTTACCATTAACTTCACAAAAATTACCAGGCTGGCTCCTCATGGTGCTGTGGGTGGTGTATTACACATCATTCTCACAGACGACAGAGGTTGTCCCACATTCACAGTAACTGAATTCTGATATAGCAAATGCCGACAAAAAGAGCACCTGAGAACACTGCATGACCTAGGAATGAAACATCCTCGTCGAACCATGCCTGCAGACTCTTCAAAGCACAATGCTTCCCCACCAGGTCTCTTGACTCCTGGTGGAGGCATTGCTAAAGGAGGCTGAGGTTGCCAACTAACACTTACATTGACATTTTGATGTAGAATTAACCTAATATTATGAGATTATTTCTTTATTATCTGGCACTCAGCAATTAAGTAGCTTTTTTTCTTTTTTTAAGTTTTTAGAGTACTTTATTACTGTTAAGAAATCACTGTTCACTGCTTCTTGTGTTAAGTAGTCAGACTCATTTTACATGAAAAATTATCAAGAGTAAAAGATTTATTCACATACCATAGCTAAAAATGAACACCATAGAATTAAGTCTTGCTGCTATTTAACACTATCTTTTGAGTAATAACTTGCTGGTTTATAGAATGTTTAGTTCATCTAAAGGGAAGTTTTTGCTGTGTCTTAAAGCCACGGGCCATAAAATGAATGTGCTTCCACTCATATGTTCCGTACTGATAACTGATGAGTATGCTTCTACTTCATCAGGCATTTATAATATGAAGTGTCCTGAGTGGTCTAGTAAAGCTGAACCATTTGAGGAATACTTTCTTATTAGTTCTATCAATTCAGTAAATGTTTGATATGATTCTGAACACATGATCATCTATATTTACGTACGTTGGCTATCAGGTTTTAATGACTACTACTTAAAATGCAAACTATTTGCATTAAATTAAATGTTGTATTGCTGCCTTTTGACCAAGCAATATCACTGCTGGGATTGTAACCTAAGAATTCTGAAACACCAATTTAAAAGAACCTATGATCCCCAATGTTCATAGCAGCACAATTTACAATAACCAAGTGCTGGAAGCAACCTAAGTGCTCACCAGTAAATAACTGGATAAAAAACTATGGTACATTTACACAATGGAATACTACACAGCAGAAAGAAAGAAGGAGTTCCTACCCTTCGTGACAGCATGGATGGAGCATTATGCTAAGAGAAGTAAGCCAAGCAGTGAAAGACAAATACCATATGATCTCACCTATAAGTAGAACCTAATCAACCACGCTAACAAGCAAGCAAAATATAACCAGAGAAATTGAAATAAAGAACAAGCTGACAGTAACCAGAGGGGAGAGGGGAGGGTGATAGTGGAGGAAAGAAGCGGAAGGGCCGTCAAGGAACATGTAAAAAGGACCCATGGACAAAACCAAAGGGGGTAGGATCGAGGGTGGGAGGCAGGGATGGTTTGGGCAGTGGGGGCGTGGTAGGGGAAAAATGGAGACAACTGTACTTAAACAACAATAAAAATAAATAAAATAAATACATAAATGTCGGCCAATATTAATACTACTTATGCAATGGATTTTAAGTGTATTTTTATCTGTGAACAGTATTAAATAACTATCTTTATATGCTTTGGATTTCTACTAAGCCAGGAAATTAATATGGCCCAGTTATTAGAAATTATTTCAGACATTTTGTGATTCACTTATTTGTTGAATTTCCTAACTATAAAAGTAAATAGAATCCTAGCATACCTCTCAATTTTTAACTTCTTTTCTTTTCCTCTTTGTTTTTACCTAATGTATTTTGAAAATAAAAACAAGCCCCAAAGAGACATATAAGCATATATTTTTAGAAAGTCAATATATAGAGATTTCATAAGATTTTTTTGCCTTTGAAATATCTTGAAAAAATTATCATTCAAATTTGTATGTAATTAAACTGTTTCTGTTCAATTCTCATTTGATTCTGCAGTTTTCTCTAGAAAGCTGTAGAACATTTAGATCAAGTGCCATGTTTTGCTACACATAGGAATATTTAAGTTGGCTTTAAATGGTAGGTAAATTATATATTAACATAAATACATATATACACAAACACATATATATCAAATACATAGATATGCATATATACACACATAAACATATGTGTACACATACACATAAATGCAGAAAATACATACGCATACATGCATGTGTACATGAACGTATATGCATATACATAGATCCATACATACACACACATATGAAAATAATTATACTTCTCTTGATCTCTATATAACTTCACTCAGTTACTAACTGTACCAAGTTGTGGAAATGATACAATTGTTGCATCTTTTAGAAAAAACAATCAAGTTGGGGAGCCATGACACTTTAATGTCATAATTGAACTGAAATTAAAGAGACACTTTGGAAAGGTAAAGAGGGAAAGACAAACAGACAAAGAGAAGAAATATTACATTTGTCTCAGTTAGTCATTGAAGTACTACTTATGGAGAAAGCATCATTTGATCTTAATTGGGAAGAACCATACTTAGAAAAGGGGGCACACAAGACCTTCCAGGTAGTGTTAAGTATCCTAATCATGATCTGGGATTGGACAGGCTCTCACACTTTCCATGGTACTGCATCCAAGCCTATGTATCCTGTATTTCTTCATAACTTCGCTTAACCCATCCAATCCTCTTTGATCAATAAATCAACAAATCTTTTATGAAATCATATTTTGTGTTTACTTAGGGCTTATCATTATAAATTTTTCAGTCTCTGCAAAAGGCATCACCTGAGTTTTTAAACTTTTTATATGATTGGATTGCTGCATCAACATGCTACCAGATAGAAAGCAATGTCTGCTAGCAATTCTCTTCAAGGACATTAAAGTATCTGAGCATATCCGCGGCCTTTGCAGCCTGATCTTTTGCTTGTAAATGAGTCACGTTGTGTCTCAACCACACTGAACAGCAAACTTTCACCAGAAACAGATGGAAGAATGATCTTGTTCATTTGTGGCAACCTCAGGTTCATCCAGAAAAAGCTGAAGTTCCTTGAAAATTGACCTCAATATGCTATTGACCAGATTTGATTCACCTCAGGTGTTTGATTCTACTGAGAAAGTAATCAGCACAAGCAGATGGCCTCTCTGGGGTCACTTCCTAGGTGATTAAAAATCTGTTGCTAAGACATATAACTATCAAATATTTTGATATCTTTATATGGCAGCACTCCCCATCAATTAATGAGTCTAAAAACAAAGATGTGGTTCCCTTACTCCTCCACCCCAGACTACCCTATTGGGCATGATTTTGTATTATGCAATGGTTATTTTTTAAAGAAATTCTAGCAAAATAAAGAGTATATTATTAAAATGTGAGTTAAGATAATCAAATGCCCTTCTCTTCTGTGCCCAGCTGCTTTTCTGTATTACACCCTTTTCTTCCACATGCTCACACATTACATTAAAAAAAAAAAAAGCTAACAAACTTTTATCTTACTTTTCCATTCAGTTCCATAGTTTTGTGCTGTGTTAAGTGATGACATGTGGCCATCCTTTCATTTAAATACGGTAGTGCTGCCGCACTGGTCGTGAGGGACGCGGTATGGGTTGCATTTTTAATTTCCAGTCACTAATCCACTCAGATGCGTTCTATTGTTGTCATGATCATGAACAGAATTTTATGAGACAGATGCCTGGACCAAGTGGCAAAGTTGAACAGGGCCCATTTATATGAAAGAATTTATGAAGTCCAATTTGTACCAAGTAGATAACTTGAGTAGATGGCATAATATGTCAAATGGGCAATTAATTATTTTATGAACATTTTGAATGGGGGTTGTTTCTCTGCAAAGGCTATGTAACATAGAATTGTCTCTAAGTGAGACAAAGGGATTAGCTTCGTATATTGTTACTAATGTTTTAACAATTAAGAAGAAAGACTTTCAAGCATATCAATGAATCAGTGTAGATGCAACTGAAGTTATTTGTTCATATTCTGCCAATAATTAGAATAATGTTACAAAAATAAATTTAGAAAGAGTTAATTTGTTTGAATGCAGTTATTTTGAAAGCTGTCATAAATGTGTATTCTTTACTTCAGCCATCATTTGTTAATTACCTGTAAGGGCCAGCATTAGTCCCTATGGTGCCTTTGTGCAAGCTAGAAACGGAACAGCTCCAGGAGGTCTCAGTCCTGTACCAGGGGTCAGTGCTGGTAAGCAGTCCTGGAATTAAACCGTCTTGGACTGGATTCATGGGGCGGGTACAGTACAGGCAGATATATTTAAGGCAAAAGAAAGAATGAATAATCCATGAAGGAACATCCCTGAATTCCTGAAAAAAGGAAGTTTCAGGAATGATCTGGAAAATGAGGCTTTGTCATAAAAGATGAGTGTTTCTTTCCATTTCACAGAGGGAACAAAGCAAGAGAAGATGATTGTAAGCCATGGTAGGTGGTAAAGGTTCATTGGTGAGACAATGAGAGAACTCTGCTGAAGGAGATGACAAAACTGAGGAACCAAGGGGTGAGACTCATTGCCCACAGGGACATCAATATTACCTATGGAATTAGCAGAAATGTGGGTAGCAGCAGGACTACAAGTCTTCATGGGATGCCAGAAGCCTCTAGGGTATGAGTAAAAGGAAGGTGGTCTTCAGGGTTTGTTTCTCAAAAAAATGGTGAAAAAATAAGTTATTTATTTACTTGTTTACTCATTCATATTGTTAGATAAAGATGCGTCTGTGTTCTAAGAATGTCCCTGAGAAACTTCCAAACATGAGTATTTACTGGATGGAACAGAAAACAGAAAAAGAGGAAAATAGCCATGAAGGAAAAAAGAAAAGGTCAAGTTTAAAAAAGATGAGGAGGATAAGTTTAAAAAGATCTTGTGGCTGTAGATACTTTCACAGATTACATTCTCATTTTGAGAATATTCCCTGGCTCTTTTCCTTTTCATTTAAGATATTGAAAAGCAGTGGCTAATAAGTAACCAAGTAGATTGGCTTCTCCTACTTCTGACAATCCTTCATAAAGAATTAGTAAATATTAAGATGTCAAGAATAAATTAGTAGGCTCTGTTGAATAATTAAGCATGACTTTTAATTCTGCTGGCACTAGATAAAATTCTACTTCTGAAAACACATTAAAGATAATCAATGTTGAATGCAATATTCTGTACAATGCTGCTGTGAGTGACCATGAAGGATAAAGTAGCTGAGCCACTTAGCAGACATGTCTGGTAATCAGCACAGAGCCACAGAAATCATTTCCTGTGGGAATGTCCTGATGAAAATTTTATGTTCGTTTCCAGCCCTGCCCTAGTGAGCTATCTGCACAAGGTCTGACTTTACTGGTGTTGCAGCTCTTATATAATTGCAGGATTATTTAGTTAGATCTATGCAAATTAACTCGAAACATTATATAAATTTCGAGAAATGCCTTAAACACCTTTTTAAGAAATTACTCCTTCCTCTCTAGTTTTAAATGCAATTAAGTGGGTTAAAATTTACTAGAGTTTTTACATTTCGGATGCCTTATTTTGGAAATGAGTAACAGCTACAGTTTACTAATTTTATCATGGGGTTCTTCTCATTATCCTTATGATAAACCATTTAAATATAGATAACAGTTAATCAATGATTGCCTTCATTTTACTATGTATATACTAGGTAAACAAAAGTAATCTATATTACGTGAGGTTCTAAAAAAACAAGCAAGTGGTATGTAATAAGCTTAAAATGCAATTCCTGTTCTTAAAAACAGTGTTCTTCAAAGTAAACAAAAGTTATTTGTTTCACTGCAGTTCTTATCAACTTGCCTGACATATTAGTTGTTTGTAAATTTATAAGAAATATAGACATTTATTTATCATATGCACATTATATAAAAGAAGGACATTTTTGTACATTAAACTTTATAAATCAATCAGGCAGGATCTTCCAGGTGAACATGCATCTGTTGAGGGCCTTCTGTAGCTATAAATTCAGAAATGTAAGTCTCAGTGGAAATCGTTCATTTCAGAAACTCCCCATATCTTTGATTATGGAAACAACACACACCCATACATGCATACATGCCTATACGGCATGCTGGGTATAAATTAGAAAACGCAAAGTAATTTGATCTTTCAATTACTAAAATCACATATATATACCTGGTCTATTAACATTAATTATTAGAGAAAATTTCATTCATTGAAATCACTTTGAGGATTTAACATTACTCATTTCAGAGTAAGAAACTTCAAGAAATGGAAGTTTTTGGCAGGATTTAGTGTTGATGGGGGATAAACAGGGAATTCTGGGGCATAAAACAAGATGATAAAACTGTGACCAAGAAATAACTTTTAAAACATGAGAAAGTGACTGTTCTTTAGAAATACAAAGCTATTTTTACTCACCTCATTGCTTTTGAATTTATATCTCCAACAAAAAACAGCTGTCTGCAGCCACGAGATGCAATCTGCCCATTTAGTTTTTCCTGTTTCTGATGTCACCTTTTTATACAATTGAAGCAAACACATTCTAAGACTAACTCTGAGTTAAAATACTAAGTGGATAATATTTAGAATAAGTAATAGTGATTAGTTCAAATTTTCATCATTGTAATGTATTTTATGGATTTCATAAAGTGTTAATAATCCAGAAAGGAAAAACATTTAAGACTTCTTAAGACTTCTGAAATTGAAAACTATGGTTGTTAAAGAAAAATTTTAATATATTTCATTAGTTACTTTTAAAATATATTATTCAAAGCTACAACCAAATATAGATATGGATAATTACTTTACCATTATTATTATAATAATTCTTTATTTGATCCTTAGTACTCTGTAAAATAGATTGAGTTAAGTATTTCTATTTTCAGTTACATGTCCCCAAAATTAAACTCTGTTCAAGTACTTGGCAAAATTGCTGAGAATATTTATAGATTTCCAAGTGATTGATTTTCCTTCTTCTTGTAATTACTATGTACGTGTTCTGTAAACTGCAAAGTGTTATGCAAATATTAGCTACTATTTTAGTTAGGCTCTTTAAAAGGCATCTTCCAGGAAGAAATGATAATATTTATGCTCATATCTATAGTACAGCAAGGCACGTGTTTTGTTCTGTACCCCACATACGGAGCTCATTGCCATTCATGTGCTCACCATAGTCACCAATGCAGAGTCTATAACTCTTGCTGCCAAGTAGAGTTTCAAGAAAGTTAAGGAAAATCTGGACTGTTTGTCAGAGTTTTTCAAAATATGGTTTCAAACATCCTAGATTTTTAAGGTAGAATAGTTGGTGTTCTAAATTTTTTATGGTGATCTCTTGTTGTGTCATCTTTATTTTATACTCCATTTGCATTGAATTTGGGGGTCACAATGTATTTTCTGTACTTGCTTGCAATTGATCCCCCTAGCAACCAATTTTGATACTGTGAGATGAAGAGTGTAAGGCCAGTTAATAGCTCCTACAACTTTATGCAAGCAAAACTGAAGCTCAGAAAGGAAGCAAGTTGTCCAGCAGTATGTAGTTCATAGGAAGTAGAACAGAAGCAGAACAAAGTCTGTTGTGGTTGTTTTTGTAATGTTCAGTTCTGTGCTTTCCCACCACAGCACAGCTATTCTTCAAAGACTTCCCAATGAGTTTGGGAAAGAAACACCTCTTGGTAATCTAAAAGGATGAAGAATGACCCTCATGACAAATTAAAAATGCAAATATATTTTCTTTACAAACATAGTTTACATATAGAGTTGCTGCTTTGTTTTACTCTTTTATAATGAATGTGTTAATATTATTAATTGAAATAGGAACTCTGTAGCCTAGACATATCCCAAGGTGGTTAGTTATGACCCTCCTATCTAAAATGAAAAGTTTAAATATCCAGGGCATACAATAATACACAGGGACTGAAACATCATGTTTTTAACAGTATGAATATTCCTGAATGCCTTCAGGTAATAACCATCAGATTAAGAAAAACAGTGCCAATGCAGATTTATTTCACTGGTTTTCTGGTTGCTCATGCACTCGTGCTGCAGCTAAACACACTCCGTGTGTCGGGGTTCAGGAAGCCACTGCCATGCCTGCAGGTGGGCGAGTGGGCCCCAAGCACAACGCGGGGCTTCAGAAAAACAGAAATAAAGAAAAATGTAACATAAACAGAAATAAAACTCCACTCTCCACTGCATGCAAACAGCAATAAATTTTATTAAAACTAATAAGTCAACTACAATTAAGTACACAATATTAAATAAATAGTCTCGTGCCATGAGAGATGATCCAAAATACAATTTCTGTGTAAACAAAATATTATTCACTTCACTGGTTCATCATGAGAGTAGAAGATTGTGATAAAAGGTGAAACTTAATTTTATAATATGAGACATTACTAAATAATATCATTTAATCAAATAAGTGTAGCACTTGAAAACTGGTAACTAAAAGAATGAGAATGAACAAAAAGCCTGAGAGAGATAATTTGACCTGAACCAAGGAGGCACATCACACTGGTGCAATCAAATCCTTATCAGTGTTTCCACTTTTCTACAAAACAACTATTGACCTTGATCTTCCTTAATCTGGGAGGATTTACAAGCCAATCATTTGTTTAGATCTTCATATATCCAAGATTGTAAATAATTTCAATCTGGATTTGTACACAATCTGCATCAAAATGTATGTTTTTATATTCTAATACAAATAAGATGAATTACCTCAATTTATATTTATGCTTCTGTTGCAGTTTATTACAGTTTTGAATGGATTACACTGGTTTCCATTCTTACTTACCAATATTTGAGGAAGTGACACACCATTGCCGAAAAGGGTATTGATGTACGGATCAGCACTCCTAGGTTCCAGACATGGATCTAACCAATAAACAGCGTTTGTCCCAAGGAAGGATATTTCATCTCATAGAGTTTTCGTTTTCTTGGCTCTAAAATTAACTTTCAAAGGATCATATTTATTCTCAATTCCGGCTATATATTACCTGACTGTAAGTTACCTGAGAAGCTTTAAAAAAAAAAAAAACTCCCCATGCCTGTCACACTCCAGATATATGAAATCAGAATTTGAGAGAAATGCAGTGGTATTGTTAAAAAAACAAAAATAAATAAATAAAAATGAAAAGGAAGGAGAATGAGAAGAAGAAGGAGGAGGAGGAGTAGAAAAATAAAAAAATAATCTTAGGTGATTTGATGTGCAGACTTGATTAAAAACCACCATTTTTACAGACAGGCTTATTAGTTTTGATGGTTCTGAGTGAAACTAAACCAAGCCCATAAGACTTGAGTGTCCAAAGGCACAAGAACAGTTCAGAAGATGGTATAACTACTCTCAAGAACATCGTGTCATGAATAGCACATCTCAGCCAAAAGAAATCTTGTTAAAACAAACAAAAAAAAGAGTTGGTTCTTACCTGCTTAGAATAAAAGGATCATTTTGATGAGTTACTGTGAACTACATGTAAAATATAAAGGACTTAATTCACTGATAAAAGTATTACCAAATAGGAAATAATAACCTATTTATATTATATTACCTTTAAATGGAGCAGAGATTATACATTTTAAGAGAGTTTTTCTAGTTTTTGTCATGACATATTTTATGAAATAAATATTTTTGAGGCCAAATCCAATGATTCTGTGCTTTATTGGTGCTTTTCCAGGAAATATCACATTCTACTTTCTGAAATATATATTTTTCACATTTGGTGAGAAATCTATTAGTCATCATCTAGAAATTATCTGCAGTGTATGAGCCAATCCTGATTAGTTTTAAGTCTCTGTGGCTTATTTTTAATTTGGTGAATCCATAAAAGAACCCAGGTACCATTTGAAGACATATAAAGAGTCCCTAGTTTGAAATACCATGATGATCTTGCTATAAAATTTCTTTAAATCATGTAGCTGTTCCCTTTATACATTGACTGACTTAAGGACCCTTGGGTCAGTCCATCCATGGGCAGGTGATATGAACAAAGTCATGATGATGCTGATAATGGTAATGGTGATGGTCAAGACGATGAGGGTGACTCATGTTTTCACATTGACCACAGAGGCCTTATCACAGAGCAAAACATAAGAGAGGGGACATGTTATTGGGTACAGCAATAGAAAACTTAGCTGTGTTTTACACTTCTCTTCCCTTTCTAGTATGTGTACCTTTCTTGGATATTTTTAAAAAGTATGTAAAAAACTGTGTCATTGTAGATTGTAACATGGTTGTACATTTCATGCTAACATACTAGAAAGTGAAAACTTTGTTTTAAAATAATTCTTTGAGGATAACAATTTGGCATATGGAATTTTATGTATAAACTTTAGATACTTGTGAAAACGTCCTTCCATTGGAAACCACTTTATGTATGTGACGCAGAGGCCATGATGAAAAGAAACACTTAACACGCGGTTGGTGCTTGAAGACACTGGAAACAGCCTGTGTGTGCAGAGCACAGTAAACGAGGCACAAGTTTTGATGGGGGAGCGGATCGGCGAGGCCTTGTGTTTGGATTTTATTTCAAGTACAAGTAATTGAAGGCTTTTAGGCATGAAGGTAACATTTTTTTTTCCTTTAAAAATCACTCCAGCTGACATATAAAAATGGATAGAAAGTTTTTAGGGATGATCATTGAGAGACCAGTTAAGAGGCTCTTGAGTCATAGACTGAGAGATTACAGTAGCTTGAACTCTGATTGCAGCAGTGGAAATGAAGAAAAGGGGACACATTCAAGACATATTTGGAATTAGAATAATCAGAAGTTACTCTGAGGTTTTTGTGAAGAAACAGTAAGGTGAGAAAAAACGAATAAATATTAAGCCAATTTTTTTGGTTGAACAATTTATGAATTGCTGTTATGTCATGAAATGGGCCAGCCTTAGTGAAGTACAGACTTTTTATTTTTTGGTGGTTGTTTTAGAAGTAGTGAAAATCCTTCCTATGCATTGCATGATTCTGACTTCACTGAGCACTGGGTGCTTTGTCTTCCCTTCATTTTCCAAAAGTAGTTGATATCAAAACACAGAATAGCATCTGTCTTATGTATCCACTACAGAAAATGGGGAAGTGACTTTATTGGTGGAACGGTCTTTCACCACTTAATAAATAGTGACAGAACAAAAGGAGTAACATTACACAAGGCATTACAACTTCATGTTTTATTTGAAAGAGTTCACATAGATATATTTCATAACTGTGAGGCAACTGAGTTTTCTAACCATCATAAGTGCACGGTACTTGCTTGCACTGAGGAGGGCTCATAATGAGGCATGAGTGTTCTTGCACTTGAGGACACGTATCTGGAGAAAGATACACACAAATAAGCAACATCCAATGCAGAAAAACACTCACACCCTGAGAGAGTGCAAACTGTCATTGATTTTCAAAGAATAGAAAAAACATCACAATTTAGACAATCTAGATGCTTAAACAGAGGTATTAGCATTTGAAGAAGTGCATAAGGTATTTGCTTGATTATCAGGTGAGGATAAGGGAAGGAGCAGTAAAAGGAACAGAATGAATGATAACTTAAATTTTTAAAAAGTGAAGGTTATGCCCTGGCTGATGTGGCTTAGTTGGCTGGGCGTTGTTCCGTAAATGCAGAGTTCCTGTTTCATTTTGATTCCCAGTCAGGGCACGTGGGGGCTCCACGCTGTGGGCTCCAGGGCTGCTCTGGGCGTTAGCGGCAGGCAACCAGTCAGTGTTCAATGTTTCTCTCTCACATCAGTGCTCACTTCCTGCTTTTTCTCCCTCTCTTCCCCTCTCTCTAAAATTAATAAAAATATTTTAAAAAGTGAATGTTTTGTTTAGATTATATGCTTTCCATTTTGGCTCTACCATGGGGTGATTTTAGGGATGAATTTTGAGTCTATGTGTAGAACATATTACTATATGCTAAGAATTTTGGCCCTATGCTAAATGCAGTAATTACTTATTGAAGGTTTTAGAGCAACTTAAGACATTTTTGAAATATTTCTTTTCAGTGGTTATAGATTAGAAATGGGTATCTCCTTGTATTCTATCTCTTGCATCCATTTTCTATCTCCCAATTTTCTATTGTTCTAACCATAGTGTTGTAATATATCATCTTTTTTACTTTACTGCTCTTTCTCTTATTTCAATTTGTGTCTCTGCTTCTCTCAGACATACAGCTTAGGATAAAAATTATGTGTTAGATAAAATTCAATATAGTTGAATAATTACAGATGATATAGAAATCAATATGACTAAATGATGGATTCACTTTTGCTTTAAAGTAGCAGCTAGGAAACTTCAAAGGAATTAATATAACATACAGCTAACTAGAAAGATTATATAAAGTGTATTTAGTATATTTATTGGACAAATAAAATTAAAAATAATATTTATAGCTAGTTGACTTGGTAGGTGGATTATTTGAAAAATAAGAACTTAAATAGTATAAAAAAGAGCAGATAAAATAATGCAGTCATTTTTGTTATTCGAAAATTTAGTTGAATCTTTTCTTCCTTTTACTATCTGCTCCTGACTTAATAATCTCCATAGAGCTTATTGATCATTAATTTTCTTATGCATTTTTCATTATACCTTCCTGGTGAATTGTTGATATGATATTTCCTAGGTGAAATCTTAAATGCTGTCATTTAGCAGCTTCTAGAATCCACTTATTGTTAAGACTCCCTAAGTTGGAATTCAAGTACTGTTTCCCCCTCGATTGTTTGGTAATAATTCCTAGGGCAAAAGGAAGCACGTAGTCAGGCTATAGAGAGATAATAAGTTGTGAGACTCAAAATACATATATGGGATGAGAAATTTGCTTTTCTCTAATAGGGAATTAAATTTATTTATATTGCATTAGTAATTATTAAACAAACATACTACTTTGAATAAAAATGTAATAAAAATTCAGAGGTTGGAGTGTGTAGTAGCAGAAATAAAGTAATTGATTAATGATAAATGACAGAAATTCATGTTGGAACATTTCTAGAATTTTTCTTAGAAAATGGATTGATACTTCCTTTAGATAGAAGAAAATATTTGTGTCATATTACTAACTCATTTATAAGGACTATTAGAAGAATTTGCCAAGTGTTTTGCATATTTTAGTTCCCCACATGGACAGTTGTTCTATGTCTCTGCTTGCACACAAGCAGCATATTATCTAAACAGATGAGAATGTTTTTTAGTTGAATGACACATTTGCTTAGTTTATCTACTAGTTCCACTAAGTATAGAAAGAATAAAAATAGATATAATTATATATTCTCAACTAGACATACATATTTTTATATTTACATAATATCCAGGAATAATAGTAAACTACACACACACATACATGTGTGTGTGGGCTGTAGGCTGTAGCTAAGTAGGCTGCTATCCAGTCATGAAGAAATTGTTTCTGTTTCATCAAATGACTCATAATTCACTTGGGAGACCTTCAGAGTGCCCTTTGAAATCATCATGACTATGTCATTAAGTTATATAAATTACTACATTAGTGCTAATAAGAACTCGATGCTGAGATTTTAAAAATTGATTTCAATGGAAGTATTGGTGTAATAGGAAGTGAATAGATTTGGGGGTGAAAAGGCTTAACCTGGCACTGTGACTTACTAGCTTTGTAGTATTTGTCTCTGAGCTTTAGTTTTCTCATCTCTCAAAATCAGGACTTAACATAATTGTTCTAAGGGTTAAAGACAATAGTTCTTTGAAGAGTCCCTGACAAATGCATCATAGGCATTAAATAGATGCTTGCTATTTGAGTTGTGTTTTCTTTAGATGTATCCAGGGGACCACTGTATCAAATAGACTAAAAATTTAAGGACTCAGTTTTAATTCATATACAAAGGATTGATCAATATTCACAAAAGAGAATATTTAAATAGTTCCAAATGGCAAGATACCGGAAATGATAAACACGGATGATTGCATTGACTGAATGTTCCATCCCTTTAGAGAATATCTACTCAATAGACTAAATCAACCAGTTTTATGGTGAGAAAAGTGAGGAAAAGCAAGTCCCACAAAATTATGATATCTGTTGATTTGTATAAATATATTTTGAAATGTTCTTTTATTTACACACCAACATTGTATTATGATAAACTACAAATTTCTATATTACATTTTCACAAAAATATATCCATTATTAGTTTATAAAAGTAATCATATCATGAGGCCCTTTCTCATACTTTTTTTAAATTATTTTATTGTTGTTCAAAAACAGTTGTCTGCATTTTCCCCCCACCCCAGCCAAACTCACCTCCCTCCCTTGCTTCCACTCTCCCCCTTGTTTTTGTCCTTGTGTCCTTTATAGTAGTTCCTGAATATCCTTCCCCTCATTACCCCCTCCTACCTCCCCTCTGGTTATACCCCCTCCTACCTCCCCTCTGGTTACTGTCAGATTGTTCTTAATTTCAATGTCTCTAGTTACATTTTGCTTGCTTTTTTCTTTTGTTGATTACATTCCAGTTAATACTACATGTTTTGTAAATACATTAAATAGGACTATACGAAATTCAAAGAAGGTTTGCCCAGGTTCTTTGGAAAGTTGGTATCTGGCTTCCTAAGTGTTCACACTAAAAGATTGGTCCATTTTATTATTATTTTTTTGATAAATGGCAATCTGATTTGCTGTAAAACCTAGTTTTTTAAGATCTAGTACTCATTTAATAGATATCTGTTTTAGTTTGTTTTGTGACAACCAAAATGTCTGTATCAGGATATTCTAAAAATTATTTTTATTCAATCAATAAATATTTATCAAACAAAACTAGACCAACTTCACAAAATCCCCAGCTTGTTTTTCTATTTTATCTTCCTTTTTCTTTCACACTTTAAAAGACAGAAGAAGGTGCAAAAAATAATGAATAATATTATAGTCCTACCATATCCCTGTCTGTTTCAGAACCATTCCTAAGGCATTATTTGTGGATATAGGGATATCCCTAGGGAAATGCTGAGAGGAAACAGAGTAAATTTAGCTGCCAGAGTCTATCGGTGAGGATGATTTTTGACATGAGTAACTCAAATTGCTTTAATGTAATTTATTACTTACATAGTTGGAGTCCAGATGAAAAATGGGCTTCGGGATTACTGGGCACACTGGTTCAACAGTGTAAGCAAAGCTTATTTTCATCCTCTTGTTCTCGGATCAATAGCATCCATCCACTTCATTCTGCCTCATTAACATGAGGTGACTTCCAGGAGCCATCAGGGCTGCGCGAGCCCTCGAGGAAACCCCATGGCAGCGTGCAACTGCCTGTACTCTGAATAGTAACGAGTAAATCTCTGTTCAGAGGCAATGCTCCATGAGTCTCTCATGGTTTTGCACTTCTGAGAAAGAGGCATTCACCGTTCATCTGTTGTTGTTGAAGATTATTTTTTAATGTTGTTTGTATAGCGAACAACTTTGGGGGATAGAGACTATGTCTTTCTGAACAGAGGGGTGATTTGTCTACTGACCAGGATAATATTTCCACCAGGGCAAAGACAGTGGCAAGATAGCTGGTGATTCCTAAATTCAGCATGTCTCAGCTGTGACACAGACCCACTGTGTGTATGGTTTTAACCTGAGCCCAGCTCCACATCTCCCTCATGGGTTTTGGTGTGCAAGAGGAACAGATATGAACATGCATGCTTTCTACTGTGTCAGGAGTAAAAAATTTCCGCCCAGACTGGTGAGGCTCAGCGGGTTGATTGTCGTCCTGCAAACCAAAAGATCGCTAGTTTGATTCCAGGTCAGGGGTGTCTGGAGGCACGTGAGAGGCAACTCGATCAATGTTTCTCTCCCTCTCTTTCTCCCTCCCCTCCCCTCTCTTTAAAAATAGATAAATAAGAAAACATTTGAATGAATGAATAAATAAATACATTATTTGCCTTTGATCCACACATATCTTCTGGCAGTACAAAAACAAAAAACCTGTGGGAGGTTAACTTTTAAATTGCAAGTGGAATAGTCTCAGACCTTTCCCAGTTCTTTTCAGATTCTGAAAACATTTCTAGCAAACCTTTTTACCCAGGAAATCTCTTCAGTCTGAAATCTCTTCCCTTTCAAAGACGATTTTAGTTTTGGGAAAAGCCAGAAGTTGAAGGGCTCAAAATCTGGGCTGTATTGAGGTTGAGTCACCTGGGCGATTTGGTATCAACAAAAAACTCTGCATGAGACTTGATGTATGAGCAGACGCACTGTCCTGACAAAGCTGCCATTCACCAGTTGCCCATAGCTGTGACCATTTTTATCGTATTGCATCTCTCAACCAATGACAAATATTGGAGTAGTACTCCTTATTAATTGTTTGGCCTGCAGGGGTGTACTTGTGATGAACAACACGTTCCCAATCAAAAACCACAGTTAACATGGTCTTGATCTTGCTGCAACTTTGCCGCATCTTCTTTGGGCTTGGAGAAAGAGGCAACCTCCATTGGGATTATTTTGCCTTTATTTCCAGATCATAGCCATAGACCCACAATTCATCTCAGGATATGACTTTCTTGATGAAATCTGGTTCATTGGTAGTGGTTTGGATCAATTAGCAACTGCAATACAATGTTCCTTCTGCTTTGGTAGCAGAAGCTGTGGAATGAATTTCATCATGACATGTTTCAGGCCAAGATCCTGCATAAAAATCTTGGACACAGTAGTTTTTGGAATCCCCAGATAAGCTTCTAGTTCTCACACTGTCAGTCACCAATATATGTTGATTGCAGACTGCACACGTTCAACATTCTCAGGCGTTCTGGTTGTTGCAGGCCTTCCAGAACATGGATCACTGTCAACAGATTCTCAGCCACCTTTGAAGCGTTTGCCCCACACTGTGCACTGTACTCACTGCATCATCCCCAAAAGCCTTCCAAATCACCTGAATAGTTTCTGCACAGGAGTATTCAAGCGTAACTCAAAATTTGATGCAAATTCATTGCTCCACTCACTCAGTCATTTTGAATGCAATGGCCACACAGTACACATGCTCACTCAATAGTGTCTACCACCCCCACTGACTAGTACAGTGAAGTCATCATTGTTTACACATGTGCATTCCAGTTCACTTCCCTTGGCTGTCAGGCTACATCAATGTCATGCAAACCGTTCTCATTATATTAACAATGGCTGGACTTTTTCTGGACAGACCTCTTTTTTATGTCACACTAAGGAAGGAAAAAAATCCAATGTAAACATAAGATTTTGGGCTCTTTCAGGGTAAATGTTTACTTGCTGGAAAGGAAGTTTTTGAGTATCTATTGTTTAATCTATATAAAAGAATATATATTTCAAAATTATATTGAAACTTCATCTACCAGGTTCACTTAGTCTGTTTCCAGTGAAGTACTATTGCTTGAAATGTGCTTCTTTTGCAAATATTAATATTTTCTTATCCAACTTCTCTTTCAAGACAAGTAATCAAAATGACCGAAATTCATTTATATTGATACAGATTTTTTAATACACATAGCCACATTTGAAAAGAGATAAACTCCTGATTTAAGAACATTTTGTACAGTTGTCTCATACGAAATTCTGTTTTTGACGAGAATTACTATAAAAGGCATGCAGTGTCCGTTCCCTTTAACCTTCACAGTGACAATTTCAAATGAAAAAAAAAAATGTCTAGTTCAGGCACAGTTTAGGGACTAAAAGTTCGTTTTTGGCACATTTGCTCAGGATAATGGATATCACTGATGGCCTTTGACAATTATGTGGCATTAATATGAATGATGAATCACTAAATACTTTTAGGCCATTTATTTACTGTGGATGAAAAATTTCAATTTAAAGTGTTAGAATTGTTTATCCAGTTTTGCTTACTTACACTGGTGGAGTTTTTCATAGTAAGCTCATATTTTTACTGTCACCAAGATAAGCTACTTCAAGTACTTTTCCTTCACCGCTATTCTTTAGAATACATTGATTCTTTATTTTCTTTGCCATCTGCAGTCAGGATAGAGATGGGTCAGTTCACCCATCAGAACTTAAAGCTTCTATTTTTTTTTTCTGCATCATCAGTGAAAGAAATACCAGGTTCTGAGACTGAATTCATGGTAATACAACTTAAATCATTGAGCACTCATTGGGGAAGCAATATTTGCAAGTGCCTATGAGTCAGGAGTTGCAGCTAAACAGAAGTAAGGCATACAGATTCCAGAAATCGGTGCAACACGGATCCTCATATTCACAAATCATTTCATGATTTTCAAGAGAAGAAAAAAAATAAGTTCCCTAATGCTTTTCAAAATAAAATAAGAAAAGGAAAATATTTACAAAGGATAGGATCATTATGTTTGTCTGTCCTGCACAGAAATTTCCACCTTAAAAAGCATGCAGCCTCATATTTGATCATTTATTTATTCAGTGAATGTGTGTTGAGCAACTATCAGGCCAGCCATGAGCACCATCCTCAGCAACAGGGATATAGTGCAGAACAAGAAATAAGACCCTCTTGGATCTTAAGGGGACATGAAGAAGGACACATTGAACACTATTTGCATGAATAGTGCATGTGTGTGTATATATATAATCAGAAGGCAAATTACAGGGTATGTGATAAGGCAATGTCCACGGAGCTCTAATTTATGTTACAAAATCTGGGAAGTCCTCTCTAAGCAAATAATAGCTAAGCAGATACTGGAGAGATAAACAGAACTCACGTAGGCGGAAGATGGAGAAGAGAGCCTTCCCAGTGGAGGTGAGAGAGCAGCAGGCAGGAGCTCTGGTGAAGGAACACGTGTTTGCAACCTCGAGGTCCTTTTGAGGAAATGAAAGAAAGCAACATCTCTGGAGTGTAATGAGCAGCACAAGACAGGACACGAGTGGTGCACAGGAGCTTAGAGAATTAGAAAGTTCTACGCTTTTGAAAAGCAAATTTTAATCTTCATAGGTCTATCCTTAAATGTCAGTGAAAATTTGATATAAACACAGAGATTCAAGTTGTTGGTATCAGTACCAAAACCACATCAAAGTCTTCTTGCTAGCCATGTTTTCAGGGTGGCTGAAATTTACCTCATTTCAAGATAGTTTATAATTTTACCTATTTTGGAAAAAATGTAATTTATACACTTTACCTTATGAAAGATTAGTATGACCTTATGTGGATATAATAGATAGGGGAGGCAACAATGCACAATGGAAACACCCCTGAGCTAATTTAAGCCGTAGATAAACAAATAATTTATTAAAGTCTCTATGCAGTTCTACTAAAATCTAATGAATAATTAGGATCAATTGTACCATTTAATGGATAAGTAAAGAGCATCCAGACCCCATGGAAAACCAGAAAGCACTGTGCATCTAGGAGGCCAATTGTTTACATTTTATTAAACCTGCTTTAGATTCTAAAAATCCCTAGTTCCTTCTGTTTTTGTCATAGTTTCTAGCTCTGTAACAAATAGAGGAGTTTCAGATCAGCGAAGTATTCCTATTTTTAGAAATAACTGATGATTATAAGCTGAGATAGGGTTACCTTCATTGTTCAAGGAGATTGAAGGGCAAAATGTTAAAAAGAATACACGCTGAAAGCTTTGCAGACTAATTTATTATTTTTAAACGGTTTCATTAGTCACAGACATGAGCATATTATTTACACTTGAATAAACTTGCCCTCTTAAAATTGAGAAGGGAATTAAATTCAAAAGACTTTTATATAAAACAAAAATTTCCTTTGAACATAGTTATTTTTATCTATCAAAAGATTATGTGCAGTTTGTCTGTTTCCTAATTTGGAATTCAGATAATTAAATGATAATAACAGTGATGATAATAATAATAATAATAATACCACTTATACTTACAAAGTTGAAGCAGATGGAAATAGAAAATCCAAGCTGCTGTTCAGCATATAATCACTATGCAAATATTCCAACAGCTTGTATGATTTTTCAAACTATTATCTCAAGAGCAACAAACCATTATATTGAGAAGTTGAGAAAGACAGCACAGTGAAAAGATGTTATGCATATAGAGTTTGGGGCCATTTATAGTCAATTCAACAATGATTAAAGTAAATCCACTATTTTTAAAGGATTTGAGTAAGAAAAGGGAGGCTGGGAGATGATGTTTGGCAACATTTCCTGAAGAAAAGGCTTGCGTTTGTTCCCGGGCGCGTGCGTGTGTGTGCTTGTGTGTGTGTGGGCATCCGGCATCCTTCCTGGCCTCATCCTCATCATTCAAACATGTTGAATCTCACCTAATTTACAATATCCTCAACCCTCTATTTCAACCTGCTAATTCCGTTTTTCTATATTCTCCATTACAGCCACATTTCTTGGACAAAAAAGTTTGAAAAGGAACTTGGAATTTCTCACCTATCTTATTCTTTAGTACCTATTGTAATTCAACCATTAATTCCTTTAAAAATGTTAATGGAACCCACATAATTTACTATGGGCTGAAGATTTGATGATGAATAAAGTCAAATAGGCTGCCTGTTCCCATGGAACTCCATCTAATAAGGCCATGGATATCAAAGGCACATGATAAGGGAAAGAGTAAATGTTTTCAACTCTGATAGCAGCATTTGACCTGTCTGGGATTTAAGGGATGTCATCAGTGAGAAAGAGTACTGAATATAAAAGGAATATACATGAACTTAGTGACAGAAGAAGGTTTATTTGAAGAAGAAACTAACTGCAAAAGTAAACATGGAGTGTACATAGTACAAAGATAGGGGTGGTTAATGTTGAGAGACATGGAGGGACAGGGTCTATAGCGGGACATCGGAACCAGGCCATGCAGGCCTCAGAGGCCAGGTTAGGCATTGTTCTCTTACTCCCTAATGCAATTAAGAAGCTTTGTTTGTGTCTTTTAAGGACCCTGGAAGCATGATTTTATTTGCATTGTGATGGAATAACTTGGTCCACAATGTGAAGAAAAGTTGTTTGGTGGGCCAAGGGGATAATCTGTACTATGGTCTACAACAGCCCTTGCCTAGGAAATTGGCTAACTTCTCTTTAGGAAAAGCAAAGGAAACATTTCTCTCTCAGTGTTATTGGAACAGTGTTTGTCTTCCTCTTGATTCTTTCCTAGCGCTGCTTCCATTGTTATTCTACTCCCTCTCTCAAAGATTTCACTTATCTTGTGGCTTCATCTTCCCTTGATGTGCTGATGACTGTGAAAAATACATCCCCGGAAGAAATGCCCTTCCCAAGCACTTCAAACACATTAGGCTCCAAATTGAACCACAAACTTCTGTCTCAATGTCAATGCTGTTTCTGACTTTCCTATCTTCAAATGACTTCATTGTTCACATAAAGCAGAATTATTCTCGAAACCACTCATCCCACATCTAATCAATAACCTTCACCATCCATTCCACTCCTTAATTCTCTCTCAAAGCCTTCCACTTCCCCCAGTTTTCACTTTATGTAACTTTTGGCCTACCATCACCTTTTCAGTTAACATAACCAGACAGCATACTGTTCTTTCCTATGATCCCTCTGGAAACTGGTCTGCAAATAGTAGTTACAGGACTTCATGGGGGACAAAAAGAATCACAAGCTGTCCTCCATTTAAGGCACAGACAACTTCCTCTGCTGCAGAACCTCAACTTCCTAACCCATCAGAAGGCCTTTCCTCATCTCTGCAGTCACATCTCTTGCCATCCATAACCTACACTTTAGTCATACAGAAATGAATGACTGTATGTTCCCCCCAAAACATGGTTTTCTTTCAAACCTTTGGCTTTGATATAAACTATTCTTGTTGTTTATCACTTGTTCAAAAATTCCATCTCTGACAGCTAAACTCAATTTCCAGGTATATACTGCCCCGAAGAGTGTTTTCCTAATTTTTAGAATATTGGTTTTCCCAATATGGTATTTGTGTACTCGGTTATATTTATCTTCCAGAAGTCATAAGCCATAAAGCTTTAAAAGTTATGTCTGTATTATCCAGTGTTATATTAGCTGTTTCCATAAATATATAACTCATATAGCAATACAACAAAGGATTATTCAATTAATAAATAATTGGCATTCTTATCAATTTCAAGTTAAAATAAACATTATATACAGAACATTTAAAAAATATTTATAACCACTTCTAAGTACTGAGCTAAGCAAATAATAAATGTTCAGAAAAATGTTTATTAAATCAAATACTTATTTGTAATTTAAAAACAGTAAAATATTGTTAACTGTAGTTACCAAAGAAGTTATATAACATGTTATATAATATTTACAATTTATAACTTATTCTACAAATAGAATTCCTCTAGAGTTATCATAACTTCTTAACATAATGACAAAACAAAGTTTCAAGAATTAAACTAAGAAAAACTAGCTAATGGTTTTTAGATGTAAAGACTTCGATAGACAATATAAGGATTTTAAAAATGCTTGAAACCAATCATCAATTTCGAACCATAGTTATCTGAAAAATAAATATATATTTACATAGTATACAGTTAATCCATTTAAAGTAAAATTATTTAGAAATCTCTGAAATCTGACTATGTTATGCAAATCTTATTTAACCAGAATCAACTACAAGTAGCATCATCACGAGGCTTTTTCTCTAGTGTTTCTGTACTAAGTTTACGGGCAAGTAAATATTTATACAATGTATGAACCTGACCGTATTTCCATCTTCACTTATTAAATAGCCCTTGACTCTGCTCTCAACCTCACCCTCACCTCCTCTTTATTTCCACCTCCTTTCACTGCTTATTTCACATGTCCTTTTCTCATGTTAAATTTAGTTGAAGAATCATCTTTCCCAGAAACTATCCTTAATTATTTAAGATTCACCATTCAAATTAAACTTCCACTCTCTTCTGCAATATACCTGTACAGTCATTTCTACATAGCTAAAACGTATTTTCATTGTATTGTACTGACTTTATTTTTGTGTACCTCTCTAATTAGCATATTATTGTTATGAGTTCTGGTTCGTGTCTTATTACTCTCTGAATTCAGTGTATTCCACACAGAAGGGTTTGATAAATGTTGAAAGAAAGAAGGAAGGATAAAACGATTTTGATTTTTTTTACTGTAAGTGACCCATAATTAAGCTATCATAGAATTAATGCGTTGATGGAATGCAAAGGCAAAAATGAATTTGTCTTTTTCAGCGCCTTTAGTACAATCAGGATGAATTTTATTGTTTCTCAGTTTATGGGTTGTTCTGTGTTACTTTTGATTTTGGATATGTTTCAGACGCCCTAGTTTGCAAACCTGAACTGCAGAGGTTTGGAATGACCACTAGCTCCATCATCTAAGTGCATCCTTGAAATACGGTCACTGTCCTGCTTCACATATTCTAAATCTAGTTCTGATGGACCTAATGCTATTTTGAGAGGTAAATGTTAAAAATTATAATATAATTGACCTCTGGACAATGGAGTAAAGAAGAATTTACTATACTATAAAGTTGGTTTTACCATTTACCTTAAAATTATACTGCTGAAAATAACAGAGCCACTAAATACACATAGAAATTTAAAACTAAATGGAAAACTGCTTATCACTGGTAAGTTGAAGAAAGAAGTAAACAATATAAACTAGAAACTCACAAAAATTTAACTTACTTTAATTATGTTTCTGAAACCTGAAATATTTATTTAGTCAAAAGAATGTCAAAATATCCAGATCAGAAAAATTTTACATTCACATTAGTTAAATAGCTAAATAAAAAAGAAATAATTTTCTTTGCTCACATTTATTCAGGCTTATTATGTGCTAGATATAGTTTTAAGGATTGTACAGAGTTACATACAAATCTATAGCATCAAAAATCCTTAATATGTACATAAGCAACCTAAAAACAGATTCAAGCACTTTGCCCATAATTACACAGATGGTAAGTGGCCAGGCTGAGACAATCCTAAGCCCTCTAACTCCTGAGCTCTGAGGTTTTAATTGCTAGACTCTTCCACTTAGACTATTTTACGTATAGCACAATAAGAAAATGAATGGCTAATAAAATTATGCTAAGGTGGCAAACCTAGTTTAAAGGTCTGTTGCACTAACATACTTTCTTTACTAAAGTGGTCATTGAATTTCTATTAACTCAGGTTTTTAGGAAGCAAAATTAACTTCATAATCTATAGAGTAAAGTGAGTCTACAAGGGCCTATTTTTAAAGCTGTGCTTTTGCAAATATACCTAAGTAATATTTAAAGGCAACCAAGCAATGGGTTTATGGAAGGTCTGGGAAAAGAAAACTCTAGGGCCTTACTACACTCACTGAAAAAACTAGAGGAGGAGAAGTGATAAACTTTGGGACTATGTTAATGAAAAGAACACAGACTGCAGACATTAAGAGCCACTCAGTTTGCAAAATACCATAGAACCTCTACAGCAGGAAAGGGTTAGCATTGTGTGTTGATAACCCTGTATCATGAAAGCAATGGAGAAGGAGGTCATAAATAAGTAGCCACACCAAGAGTTACACTCCTTTGCTTAAATGTTCTGGTAAGAGAGCTGGTACACCTGCTTTTGAACTCTGTGGAAGAACCGAGGAAGAGTTAGAACATGTCAAGCCATCATGTTGTAACAGGACAAGTAATACTAAAAAGTTATAGTAGATATAATATATAATGATGAAGAATTGATTTTAAAGTTAATCAAAGCACACACATACACACATAGAAACACTTTCATAAAGGCCAGTAATTAAGTTTTTGAATTACACATCAATAGATGGCACATAAATATAACTAAATTCTTTACCAGTAATTCTGTATTTGACAATGGACTGCATTAATTAAAACCAGAATTTTAAAATTTAGCTACATATTTTTACAGGAATACTAAAGAAAATAAATGAAACCTTGAAATTAAAAGGGCTATGGATGGCCAATTTATGCAGCTAGAAACTCCTACCTGCAAGTTATAAAGCAAAAATGATAATGATAAATGATATCCCCCTCCTGTTTTTGAATGGACTACTGAACCAGTGCAGTAGCCCTTGAGCTTGGGTGGCGCTGGGTCACATTCTAGTCTATGGAGACAATCTTGAGTGCAAAATCACATCTTTCTGCAACCTTGCAGTGTTTCCTATTTATACTATCTTCAAAATGTAATCATTGCATTTCTTTCTGTTCCCACTATCTTAATTAAGTCCTTTATCACTGTGATCCTACACTACAAGCTCCTCTCTATCCAGTTACTAAATTGTTTCCAAGTGATTATTCTAAAAATCCCTTAAAATGTATGTGTGGTGGGGGGGGAAGGAAGGGGTGGAAATGAGTGGGGATCAAAAGATACAAATTTCCACTTATAAAGTAAGTCATGGGGATATAAATACAGCATGAAGACTTTAATCAATAATATTATATTGCATATTTCAAAGTTGCTAATGCTACCATAGATAGTTAACTAATTATGAATAAGAAAAGGAGCATTGTCTAATTCCCTCTTCTCTTTTTCTTATTAATAACTTGTAATTACTTATGATAACACTAAGAGAGTAGATCTTAAAAGTTCTCATCACAAGAAAATAAATTAGTAACTTTGTATAGTGACAAGCAGTAACTAGGCTTAGTGGGGCAATAATGTCACAAAGTATACAAGTATTGAATCATTATATTGTGCACCTCAAACCAATAAAATATTCTAGGTGATACTTCAATTAAAAAGAAATAAAAAGAAATAAAAATTCTTTAATATTTTTACATTGCCTTCAGTACACATCCTAACTCCAGAGGTATGCCAACATTCTCAAATAATATAAATTTTAAAAACTATATTTCTGTAGTTTTGGATCCACAAAGAGCAAATTTATCATGAGTTCATAAGATAGATGGGTCTCCAATTGTCCATGAAAGTGAGACCATATGTCGGTATGGAGAGAATTTGTAGGAATGAAGTGAAAAGAAAAAGACAGAAACAATTGTTACATAAAAGAATGAAATGGATGTTGTCCCCTTCCTGTACGCCCTTTGTCTTTCATTCTGCAGACCGTAATTTACGATGCCTGCTTGGTTTGTTTGCTTGTTTTAACAGCAGGAAAGCACTAATGCATTTTGAAATGAAAAAGTATCTTTAGCCTGTGCTGACCTTCTCTGGATAGACCGTTCCTTCCACTTATAAGGGAACTAGCTACATGCCTTCAAATGGTTTCCTCTTTCAATAACAGATAATAATAAACTTTTATGACCCTAAAAAAAACTTTAAAACACTATTTCAAACCTCTTTTTAAATATTAGAAAAAAAATACTGAGCAGTTAAACAACTTTGAAATTCTAACAGTCAGTAAAAGATTGGGGGAAATGTAATCACTAGCTATTTATCCATATAGTTAATGTCTTCAAAAGTATCAGTAATTTAGATGAAACTGTCAATTCAATATATTCTAGATGCAGTAGGGGCTAAATTGAATGTCTGCTTGAATTATATTCAATTATATTGATGTTTCACTAATCTGTGCTGCAATGAACACAACAAAATCTTTCCCAAACTTGAACTTTTTTCCCATGTTGTTGAAAGACTCCAGTTTAATTATCTTTAATTTAAAGTTAGAGTTTAGAACTGCTAATCATGATTGCACATCGATTTCACTTGCATTAAAGAAATCTGATCACCTTGAGTCATTTATATATTTCGTAAATCATGAATGGTGCCTTTTTTGATATTTGGAACTAATTACTTTCATGAATGCAAATGTCAATATAAAAAGCAAGTTTTGAAATGGAATAAATGGTACCAGAAAATATTTTAAAATTGCTTGCATAATCCATTGTGTCTTTTGGTACTTACTGCCATCTGAAATTATGTACCGATGGAAATGACAACATGGTGTCGGCATGATGTGTTAGATAATATAATTTTATTTTTGCTTCATTTTATTTCAGAGAAGTGTATTTGAATAGACACACAAATACAAATGTAACTCTGTGATAATATATAACTTATTTAGCTTTTTGTTTTGCAAGTCTACCACAGTCTTTAAGTGATTGTTCTTAATTTTTTTTCTTTTGGTGAGAAGAAAATGATAACAAGATCATTAGAGTTGTTGCTGAGTGAGGAACACTATAAAAGTTGATGATCTGTAATTACAATACCCATCCCAAAGTGTTGCACTCAATAAGATATTACATAAAGAGGACTTGACACAATGCTGGACACAGAGCGTGTACTCAATCAAATGGTAATTATTGTTTTTCTTTACCAATAGAAAGTAAGCTTCATTGATGTGAATCAACAGAACACTTTATGAAAGAGAAGCTGAACTTGCCTCTTTTGTCTCATTACATTATCCCCCCCAAAAAAGAGATTAATGAAAAAAGAAAAAATATGTCAGTTATGGAGAATATAAGAAATTAAGATTTTTTGATATTAAATGGATAAAATGACCTCCTAATGGCTTACTTTATTTGTTAAAAACTTCTTGATAATAATTGGTTGGGGCTGATAACAGTCACTACTGATATTCTTGTCATTAAATGAGACACAGATCAACTCTTACACATTCAGCTAGTTACTACATGAGCTAGAAGACAGAATCTTCATTCTGGAATTTGAAAGCTAGTTGACTAATAAAATAATGTGCATGAAGTGATAATCAATGTGAAAACAAACTGTGACATTAAGAGTTCTATTTGTATTGTCAGTCTGTCTTTTTGACTGTCAGTCACCATTCTCACGCAAGAGCAGAGGGGTGTGGCCAACACTCACTTGGTGCCAATTCCCCTTTGGCTGGAAAAAGAGATTTTGTGCCGAGAAATAGGTGGAGGAAAAAGTAGCAGACTTGATGGGACCAAACTTTGATTTGGTGACTTGCTTCCCCTTCCAGAATTTAAAAGCATGGTAACTACCATATGGGCAAGCACCTTAACTATTTTGAACTCTGAGGCAGAGTGAGGGTTCTCTGTATCCCCTCTATAATGTCAATATCTCACTTACTTAAAGCTTTTATGCTTCTTTTACTTACAATTCCTCAGAATATCATTGGCAACAAGACCAGTGGTTAAAAATTTTGCCAGCATTTTGTAATTGTATGGACTTCAGTCTGCAGATATGATGAGCAGACAATTTGAGGTTGTATCCTAAGAATAAGGCAAATAATTTCTAATAGAAAAAGCTAGAAATTAATTTAGTGAATATTAAATGCCTTTTGAATTATATTTGTTATCAGGTAAATAAATAAGGAAATAGAAAGTAGGAATATTTTAACACAATTAATTATTTTAATTATTTCATTATACTTATGAAATAATAATTGCATAAGCATTGAATAACAATTTCATGTATTATCCAAATGTGTGTATAGATATAGATACATGTTTAGATATAGATATCATTTAGATAGTGTTTTGATTTATACATAGATGGTAAGTACATAGATAAATATTATTTGGGGTAGAGATATTTTAAAAATAGCTTCATGTGGTGCATTATCTTTGAAATAGGTGTATAGATAATTTTCTTGTGAAATCAGCATGGTCTGTGATTACCATCTAGTGGCCAAGTCTTTGAACTGCAAAAATTTGGTGCTAATGGAGAGTCGAAGGGGGCTTATTTGGTGGCATCAACCCATTTTATTGATGCATATGTCACATATATTAACTATTATATAATATAATCAACTACAAGCACATATCTTATAAAAATATTTCCATAAAAACTGGTGGTTTTTGCATGAAAGTGATTTCAACAAGCCAACTGGGAAAGACATTAGTTTTTATATATAGCAAAATCAAAACTGGCTGAAAAGAAAACAGTGTGTTCAAGTTGAATTAAATTACAATTGATAGGGCGTGCAAACAGAAAGAAAGTGCCATGCAGAGTTTGGCAAGATAGTTTCCCAATGCTAAAATTTACAAGTTTGATTAGATGAGAAATCAATTAAGCTGGTGTTAAGATTTGAAGGTCAGATTGAATATCATTACTTTGTGATAAGGAATAAGGGCAATACATTTTTACATGATACAAGAATTAAAAAATGTGGATATTCGGTACTTTGTCATGGGAGAAAATACACGGGGGGACTGTTTGCAATAATTTGTGAGATAGGAGTACTTGCATTTGAGTGATCATTGGGAAAATGCCAAAAGGGGGGGAGGAATCCAAGCTTTGCCAAGAAAGAGGTATAAGGACTTAATAAATTTGATGGAAGAGATAAACCAAAGGCCTCTCTACAGTTTGAGCGTGAAGAACTAAGAAAATGGTGATGTCTTTTAAAGTACTAGGGAAATTAAGAATAATTATTACAGACACTTGTAATAGGATATCAGTCTCATAAGGTTTGGAGAGAATTCTAAAGAGTTATTCCACATTCTGTCATGTGATCTTCTCAACCATTCCTCCATTTTTAAGGTAACATAGGCAGGAAGGAGTTAGCTTCAAATAAATTATGTCGTTGTCCCAAGACCTTACAGCCAACATGTGGCATCACTGGCATTTGACCCCACACCCATGTGATTCTGAAACTATACACTCTTTTCTGTTCTCTGTGAACCTTTTTCAGGTGTTTAGTACCTTGACAGAGATTTTTTTAACTAAGTTAATGTGAAGGTTCTACAGTATATCTACCTCTCTATTAAAAATTACAAAAAATTCTACATAGAGTTCAGAGATTGTGAAGTTTACTCCACTATCTTCTAGCTCAGTAGGATATATTTTCCTGAAATGGAAACCTAAAAAGGGCAAAATAAAAAATATGGAAAATCTATATTTATATGTTATAATCCTTCTTTAAAAATTAAACCACTGTAATAACTGAAGTATAGTTTGTTAAAATGTTCAGTGCGTGGTAAAGATGTGACCCCCTGCTCTACACTTAAACAGGCAGTGGTACTCACTGCACTGAGCCAACCTGCCTGATGCTCGTGGAGACGCAGACGGTGAGCTCAGTGCAGAGACTGCATAGTGCCCTCACTCAGTTCACATGTGTGCCTGTTCCTGATTCTTCCTGTTTGTTGGTTGGTAACCATGGTTTTTATTTTATCACCTATTTTGGAGTTAAGATAGGCAAACTCCAAAAATACCTTGATAGTCTCAGCTAGTCTATAATTATTAATAGTTAGACTAATATATGAATTAATAATTACTAAGGGCATAATTATTATTATTCACTGATTATAAAAAGTGTCCTAGTTGGGACAATCAATTACATTGTTGGCCCTGGCCAGTGAGACTCAGTTGGTTGGAGCATCATCGCTTAAACAGAAAGGTTGTGTGTTTGATTCCCAGTCAGGGCACATGCCTAGATTGAGGGTTCAATCCCCAGTCAGGGCACATGAGGGAGGCAACTGATCATTGTTTTTCCTCTTACATCAGTCTCTCTCTCTCTCTCTCTCTCTTTCCTCCACCCCTATCTCTAAAAGCAAGGAAAAAATGTCATCTGATGAGAAAAATAAATTACAATGTCACCATAGACCAGAAGTTCTTAGACAGACACATGGTGGTCTGGTAAAACTTATGGGTCCTTTTTAGAATAATGTTCTAAAATGTGTAGCATAAAATTACTAAGGGAAGCAAACATTAAAATAGAGTTATCAAATTATTTGAAAATCAAATTTGTGATGTGGTAATTATTATGCTCCTTTACTGACTCACTAAGTACCGATATCTAGTGATGAACTTAGCAACTACTGTAATTTAAAGAAGAGACAATCACAGAATATTTCAACATAGCTACATCAATTGTAATGTGAGATTAAAATATTTGCAATTTCTATGGATTAAGAAATTGCAAATCCTACTAATTCTGTAGTTCATGGCCTACATTTATTCTTAAAGCAAATGCTGAGTTTCAGTTCTTTAAAAATGAAGGTCTATTTTCTTCTAACCCCCAAATCACACACCCAGCTAGTTAAGAACCACTAGCTACAGTGCACTGCTGGCACATGTGTCTTCTCCAGCACTAGAATTGAGCTCCTTAAGCTCACAAATTTTTTTTTCTTGTATCTTTAGTAATAAATGTAAAGCATAACACCTCATACATGCTTAATAAATAAATGGATATCTGCAGGCATAAATAATAAAGTCAATGAAAAAAATTGAGGATGTGAAAAATTAATCCGAAAAATTTCATAATGACAACGTAGTATAGAAAAATTTCCAGATGCAGGCTTTACCTAGTCATGTGATATATAATAATATCAAAACAAAATGGACTTTACCTAAACAGATATTTGGCCTAGAGCCCAGTGTTTTGGGATAGTTATAACCTTTTGATGGCCTGGGTGACTTAAAAGATGGCAGGGGCTGACTCAACTCTAAAAGTGACGTTTTGCCAACCCAGAGTTGTGAGACTGAGGATATCGAAGCTAGGTCAAGGACCGTTCTGACAAAGGGAAGACACTCATTTTTCGTTTCTTATCTCTTCCAACTTCCAGTCCTACCCCAAACTCAGAAGTACACTCTGAGGGTTTAGACAATGTTATCAGAGAAGTCACTCTGTCTCTTTGATGTTTATTCTTTACGGGGAGTCTTTGCTCTAGAGATTTTTTCACATCTTCTCCTTAGGAGGTCTCAACAGCTCTACATCTTGCTTCCTTTGCAACTCTACCAAGCCTACCATCAATGGATTAAAACTTTAAGATATGTGAAACAATGCATTTGTTTCCCACCTACAAACATAGGGCTATCACCGGCATTATATAAAGATAAAAATCTGAACTGAATTTCTAACAAGAAAACATTTAAGCATCCTGTAATGTCACAGCTGGGTGTCAGCAGAAGTACATCCCGATTCTGCCTGGACAAGCCCTTGTAAATGCTCTAGCCCACCACAAGGTCAGCCTCATGCGCTCAGCTTGTCAACAATGATGATCAGAGACAACAGCGTCCCAGTGATGTGGGTGCCAGGAGAGAGCAGGAGATCAGAGAATGTAAGGGAAGGAGGACCAGTGAGGAAAGGAGAAGATGAGGTGCTCCCTAGATGCTCAAGGTGTTTACTGATAGAACATATTCCTTTATAATGAATGTCCTCAGCAGCCCTTGAGTAGATAAAATATTTTCTTTATAACTGTATTAATAATTTGAATTTACACTGTTAATACCGGGAAAACCAGCTATTTCAGGTAGTGATTGGTGATGGAAAGAAGATAAAACACAGTGATATGATCGGTAGTGAGCAAGGGAAGCAGCTCTAGATAAAATTGGGAGGAGGTGGGCAATTTTGAACATTTGAAATGAGACTTGAATGATGAGAAAAAGCCAGCCCTTTAAACAGCTGGAAAAGGAGCATTCCAGGAAGAGGGTAGCAGATGTACAGATTCCAGGGCTGGGAGAAGAGTTGTGTATTTGTGGAATAGAACGTATGTCAGAGCAGACGAAACATGGTTTTAAGTGGGAGAGTCTTAGTGGTGTGCAAAGCTGACTCATATAGGGTCCCCTAAGCTTTGCTAAGCACATTCGATTTTATGTTAAGTGTAATGAATTAATTCACTAAGTGTCCTAAATAAATAGTGTATGATTTGAGTTCCGTTTTGAAAAGCCTACTTTGGATCTTTGTGGAGGATGGATATTAGAAGGACAAGAGGGAGCACCGGGGAACCAGGTGGGGTTGCCTTTGTCACTGTCAGGAGAGACAGTGCAGGGGCAGAGGGCATGGGAGTGCCTTTGTCTGAGGGAACAAGAGGAAATTGACTCCAACAAGTGGGGGAGGCTTCCAGAGTTCTCTTTGGAAACGGGCAGCCTTTTCTGATGAGGTTAAGCATTTGCTTCCCTTGCCTAAATAAACCTTTGGCCAAAGCCAATACAATACCTCTCTCCAAGAAGATACCTTATGTAGCTGTTAAAATCAGGTTCTGCAGCCAGACTACTGGCATGTAAACTCTGGCTCTGCCTGTTAGTAGCTGTGTAACCTTGAACTCCTACTTGAATTCTCTGTGCCTCAGTATCCTCAAACAAAAGAGAGGATACTAATTATATTCTCTGTAATAGAGTTTTTAAAGATTAAATAATAAATTAATGAAAAGGCCTTGTAATAGAGCTGGACGCGTAGTAAGTGAATGGTACACATTAATTTTCTTGTGACTATTCCTAAACTGCAGTTTTTTCTTTTAAAATCCATTGTCTTTTGGAATACATATTCATTATACATAATTAATAAACTTTCCCCTGCATGCCATGCTTGTGAAGAGCTTTCTCCAGGTACTAAAGGGGACAATCACTGCTTAAGTGAATAAAAGAAAACAGATTGAGAAACCAAGTATTAGGGGGAGGCTATAATTAGACAGTTGAATTACGACAGTTTGGCTCTTTATGGAATCCCTATTAATACCCTTTGGAGGCCATGCGGCGAAGTCAAGAGCACTAAAAGAAAGGGCCCTGACCTGCTCATGTTGGAAGCCAGCTGTCATTGAAGACTCTGATCTTAAAATGATACTGTCTTTTTTATCTCAGTAAATGTAAGATTATTTTAAAAAGCATTCTTCTGTATTATTTTCTTCCTATTTTTATTTCTTTTGTAAATCAACCATCACTCTAAATGTGAATGCATAGAATTATTAACAGAACTAAAAGGTTTAAAATACAAAAAATGATGTATAACCAATGTATTGCTAAAAATACTGAGTTCCTCAAGCATACCTATGAGAAAAAAAAAAATTATTCATTATGAACCTGAAAACATTACAGAAGTATCACTAAACAAGGCGTATCTGAACTTCAACAGATCCAGACCTGCTGAACAGGCTTTCTCACATTTGCACTATTTGGTATTTTTCTAAAAAACAGAGTAAGAAATTGATGCTATGCTGTTTATACTCCACAAAGCTGGGAGCTTTGTGAATTATTTCACCCATGAAACTACAAAACACAATCATATATTTAAAAACAATTTTTATGGGTAAGAACAGAGTGTTTAGGTAACTGCTTTGATAGAAATACTGGTTTCAAAACAAGGGAATGAAATTGCCTTTTGTGGTTTGGTTGATCTCTGTCTGCACATCACATTTGTGAGCGTGGCTGTTAACACACAGAGATTAGAAGGATGATAATGTCTCTATAGCCGTATTTTGTGTGAGAAACAGAAGAACTATTACCTTCAAATAATTAGAGGGTTGTTATTCAGAAGAAAGGATTTACTCTTTCAGTTTTGGATGAAAATTATAGGAAGGCACAGAAGGAAAGGTTTTTTTAAGCATAAATAATTGCTCAAAAATCATCAGAACGATTAAACTACAGAAATTCTCAAATTCTCCCCCTTCTTGGTCGTTCTATCTCATCTAGGAAAATGCTCTGTTACAAGGATGTCTAGTTACAAAAGAGGATATTTGCTCAAAGTTTCAAAGTAACTTAATTTTTTTATTCATGTCTCAAAATTCACAAATAATCTTACAATCTTACATGTTGCAAAATTGCATATAAACCCTGATCTAGCAATTTCTCACAAAGCTTAACCATGAGATGTTTCGGCATTCTGGAAACTATCTATTGCAAACTCAGAATATATAGGTGGTACATTAGCACATTGAGAGATTGATCTTATTTAATTCCCTCAAAAGCATCGGTGTGATATAATTTGAGACTCTATTTGAAGAATTATGCATTCTGACTCTTTCTAAGGAAGGAGGATGTGTGGTCACTGGTCCTAAAAACTGGAGTGATCCTAGAAAACCAAACACGCAAAAAAAGTCTTTATTCATTTTAATGCTACATTTTATTGATTCATGACAGGTATGTCACACAAGGCAAATCAAAGACAAACTGACATCAACCTTCAATCTTTTAATAAATGACCATAATTGTAACTCAGTGAAATAAACATACTTCACTCTTTTTTATTACAAGCATAATAACATAGGGTCAAAATAAGGAATTCTATTAGTAAGACTGATTCATTTACTTACAAGTTTAATAAATAGAGATTAGAGCTTGTTTAATTTTCATTTCATTCAAATTTATATCTGTCCTTCCACAAATTCATTTTGCTGAGTGGATTTAGTTTTCCTGGTCAAGCTGACAAAAGGGCTCCTTGGTGCATTAGAATTTTAAATGGTATCAAGTCAAGTAAGTAAATAAAGATAATTAAAGTGAATAGTTTATCATCATCTACATGCAAACTGGTGCTATGCATAGAAAACCAATGCCATCTTTCCCTATTATTTACTTCACAGTTATTAATTATGTGGGTATACATCATAATAAAGGGTAAGAAATGTTGACAACAGCACTGTGAATTGAAAAGACAAGTATGAGCTTCTACATATGGATAGATACGATCGTGTAAGAAGTGTAAGTATTGTTAAAATTCCAAAATTATTGCTAAACAAGTGTGGTCACTTTTTAAGTAAACTTTATTTTTATGAGTTTTAGATTGACAGAAATATTGTAAAGAGAGTACAGAGTTCTCATAAACCCAAACACAGTTTCTTCTATTATTAACATCTTAAATTCACAGAATTCATTTATTACAATTAATGAAGTAATACTGATATATTGTTATTAACTAAAGTCCATACTGTGTTAATATTTTCTTAATCTTTACCTAATGCCTTTTTTTCTGTTCCAGCATGCATTTTAGAATATGACATTGCATTTAGTCATTATGTTTTCTTAGGCTCTTCTACCTGTGACAATTTCTCACACTTCTTTTATTATCGATGATCTTGATAGTTTTGGGAAGCACTGGTTAGGTATTTTGTAAAATACTCCTCTATTAAGATTTGTCTGGTGTGCCCTGGCAGATGTGGCTCAGTGGATTGAGTACCAGACTGAGAAGCAAAGTGTCACTGGTTCAATTCCCAGTCAGGGTACATGCCTGGGTTTCAGACCAGGTCCCCAGGATGTGGCACATGAGAGGCAACCACACATTGATGTTTCTCTCTTTCTCTTTCTCCCTCCCTTCCCCTCTCTGTAAAAATAAAAATAAATAAAATCTTTAAAAAAATGTGTCTGCTGTTATGGATTTTGGGGAAGAAGACCTCTGTGGTAAAGTGCCATTTCCAGGCTATCACATCAGAGATATATAGCAACATTTCTTATCAATATTAAAGTTGACCTTGATCACCTGGCTAAGATCTTGCAAATCAGGTTTCTCCACTGTAAAATTCTTACCTCCAGCCCCACCTCCACTTCATGCTATACTCTTTGGAACAAAGTCACTCTGCCAATACCTAAGGAATGTAGTATTATGTTTCACCTACTTGAGGGTGGGTGGGTTATCTACATAAAATATTTGAAACTCTTTTATTTATATGGAGTATTTGATCACTTCTCGGTCTTTTGGCTAAGATCAAGTGTAGTATATGGAGTATTTGTCTCTTCCTACTTATTTGCTTATTCATTTAGTTATATCAATATGGTCTCATGGATATTTACTTAATAAATTATTATAATCTAATAGTATCTCTTTTATTTTGTTGTTCAAATTGTTTCAGCTTTGGTTATTTAGGAGCTCTTCCTAAATAGGAGCTCTTCCTAAATTTTGGCTATTTAGGTTCTCTTGGTTCTTTTGTCCCTTTGAATTATCTCCATCATCATTAGTATTTGTTGTTGATTTTTGCTTGTTTCTTTCATTGGTTGGTTGATTTGCTTACCTCTTCATTTGTTCATTATTTCATTCATAGGCATTATTCTTTTATGGTAGTTTTAGTTGTGCACCAAAATTGACAGGAAGGAACAGAGATTTCCTGCTCTAACAATCTCTGTCATTTAATTGGTGTATTCAGACCATTAATATTTAAAATGAATGTTGATATGTTTACCACGTTTGTAACTTTTTTCTGTTAGAGTAGTTTTTGTTTTTTCTTTTTCTCTTTTCTTTCTACCTTCTTTGGTTTTAATTAATTTATATAATTCCTTTTGCCTCTTAGACGTGAATTCTACTTCTTTTTATATTTTTATTTGTTGTCCTCAGTTTGAATTATTAATTTTTTAAATTTATATCCACTGTTAAATGACAGTATACTTATTTGTATGTACTGTAGTATCCTTATGAGTCTATTCTCATTTCTTCCCTTTTTCCCCTTTTGATATTAGTGTTAGTTGTTTCAATTATTTATATGCTATATTCACCCAGTACTTTACTTTTGTTTTAAACCATTATATTTAAATTAATTAAGAATAAAAAATAAAATTTTATCCCCATTTATTCCTATTCTGATGCTTTTCCTTTCTTTATATAAAACTGAGATTCTGAACAATATCATTTTCTTTCCCTGAATTTCTTCTAACATTTCTCGCTAAGCAGGTTTGTTGGCAATGAATTCCCTCCATTTGTTTGTCTGAAAATATCATTATTTCTTCTTTTTTATAAAATAATGAGGTATTGGATTATAAATTAATGGTATTTTCTTTCAATACTTTTAGCATTTCACTCCACTCTCTTCCTGCTTTCATGGTATTTATAAAAAGAAAATCCAACTGAGTAAATTTGAAGATGTAATCACACGGCTTTATTAAGCCACTGATGAATTGGCTGCAGTCCCACCTATCAACCAGAAGTCTCTGGGGAGTTGTGCAAATGGAAGGTTTTTATTGGGAGAAGGGTGGGGCAAGCTATTATCAACAGAAAAGAAAGGATTATTTTTAGACCACAGGTTCTTTTGAGAAGGAAGAGAATGACAAAAGTGTTTATTATGCAGATTGCCTCTTCTTTCTGTGGGGGATGAAGAGAACCTACAAGACAGATTACTTCATTGGAGTTTGCCAGAAAATTCCGGATTGCTTATTTAAGGTTATTGGTTTTGGGAGAGGTTGAAACAGCAATTAGGTAAGATATTAAATCTAGGTTTGATTAGCACAACTGACTCCATCTTGGGACTGGTTTCTCTTTAACAGTTAGTTACTGGTGATGTGGCTTAGTAAAAGTGATTCCATTTTGGACAATTATTTTATTTATTTATTTACTTATTTATTTATTGTGTGTGTGTGTATTGATGTGTATTCACTGTGTGCTAAGTACTATAATGGATATTTTATAAGTAAATCTTTTCCTCATCTTAAACACATGTGAGATAAATGTTATTATTCCCATTTTATAAATTAAGAAAGACATTGAAATTTGTGCTTTTAACCACTAATTATTTTCTTTCTCTAACTCACTGGAAACTACCTATCTATTTTAGATATTTGGGGTGGTAGAAAGGTGTACGTTAAAGAGTTTAGCTAAAGTCAAATGTGTAGGTTAGATGGCTATGCAGTCAGCAATAGTATCTCAGATTGCACAAGGATGACCAGCCATCTGTCTGTAAAGCATACAGATGAAAGAGTAACCCGGATGGTAAAAGTAAAAGAGTTCATTGTATTTTTACCCCTTGGCATCTATACTTATTATTAATATGAAATATCTCCTTCACTGATACTTTTAAAGACACCAGGCAGTAAAGTAGAATAAGTTGCATTGTTGCACAGTTGACATCCTTAACCTAGAAATGACAACTACTGCCTAGAGCTGTATTTGTTTTGTATCATCACCAAATGCTGAGAAATCTTTTTGAACATTTACTAATATGTTACTCAATTTCATATCTATGGTCTATAAAATAGGGTGTTTTAAACTTTGTTCTAGTTTTAAAAAAACCTATTTGACTGTAAACTGTAATTATAATAATCAAAGTTGCTTTCCCGTAAGTAAATAAATCACTTTAAAAGTACAGCATAGATACCAGGAAAACAGAGCGATCTGTTGTCTTTCGTGGCTACAATCTGTTGAACCAAATACTCTCAATTAAGAGCTTGGAAAACGTTTCATTGTTATGTAAAATAATTAGCTGTGAAAGTCATGGTCCAGACCCTTTTAAGATTTAGGTTTTAAGTGCTTTCTCTTCTACTTGTCAAGTCTTGACATTTTATCATTTGGTATTTAAGAAGTGAAGATTAGCCTCCCCCCCACCAATTCCATAGACAAATTATATTTATGCTAAATAATCAATACAATTAAAAGCAAGTCGGTTTGCGTAGTCAAAGCATTGAGGCTTCTGCCCAAAAAGATGTTTGCTCACACACATAAGAACAGTTCTCTATATTCAAATAAAATACTTAGTTTAAGTAATTTTTAAAGTAAAATTTTCCAGTGGAAAAAGTAGTATCACTCCTTTCAGGTCTTAGGCATCCTAAATTCAATATGTTCCAAACTCTACTCACCTCTGCCCCCTACGCTTTCCCTCTACAATACTTAAATTAATAAAGTCAAAAGACTTTATTGAAATTAATACTATATACTTTACTTATTTATTGTATTTTTTAATATCACAGTTTTAGAATATAAACTATATAAACTCCTGGAAGGCATGCATCTTCTCTGCCTTAGTCATTGATAAATCCCAAGTATCTAGAACAGTGCCAGGCACATAGTAGATGCTAATTCAATTAATATTGGTTCAATGAATGTATGTCTCCTTCCACTAGAAGATAAAGTCCCTAAGGGCTGCAAATGTGTCTGGCTGACAATTATATTCCCAGTGTCAGAGCAGACATTCAGTAAATATCTGTTGATGGATCAGCTGAACGGTGCATTGAATAAAATTATTCCAGTATTAAAATACTTGTAGTAGAGCCTGGCTGGTGTAGCTCAGTGGATTGAGTGCGGGCTGGGAACCAGAGGGTCCAGGTTCGATTCCCAGTTGGGGCACATGCCTTGGTTGCAGGCCAGGTCCCCAGTGAGGGCCATGTGAGAGGCAACCATACATTGCTCTTTCTCCCTCCCTTCTCCTCTTCTGAAAATAAATAAATAAAATCTTAAAAAAAAAAAATACTTGTAGTAGAGGAAAACATAGTATAAATACCCTCTGTTCTCTATCTCTAAGCAATATATCTACTACCAAGGCTACGTCTTACATACATTTGCTTGTTAAGTTGTCGTACTCCTGAAAGTAAATATTTGTTAAATTTGTGATGACTTACAATGACTGCATTACCTTTTGATTCAATTTTCCTGAAGACTGAATTAGCTTAAAACACAAATTCAGCCATGAAGACAGGCAGGCTGAAAAGATTGTTTGAGCCTGTCACATATAAAGTTTGCATATTCAATTGTCTTTGTAATTTAGAACAGTTTCCTTCAAATAAAGATTTTAAATTGGCACTACAAAAACCATTTTAACTTGTAACAATACTAAAAGTAGACAAATCTCATCGAAGGTAACATTGAGATTGCATCGGTGTTTGTGTGCACATAGCTGATGCAATGATGATTATAGTTATTATGAAAATGGTAATAACTGTAGCCAGACTGAACATACGTTTATACGTACAGTAACATTTTAGGAGTTTGAAGCCAATGACTAAGCCATGCTGTCGTCTAATCATTTTTTAATTCTAAACTAATCCTGTATTCTCAGTTGTAATTCTGGGTCTAGGTCTGCTTTGCTGTTTATTTTGTTAGTAGGTGCATAAAAGCACCTGGGAAAGAACCAACACTTGTTTTATTTATTTTTTGACACTATCACACTTACGATAAAAGATCTCTGCATTTTCTCTCTAATCTCATTTCATCTTTCTGTGTTATATCTTTCCCTTCGGACATGGCACAGGAAGCTCAGATTAGTAAGAAAACACAGTCACATTTTAAAACAATGTTGATTCTGAAGAGCAACTGAGGATGCTATGTTTTTTCCCTTGAAGAACTGATAGGGTGGAATTCTAGAGGCACCATACGATGTCCTTCTGAAGAAATTCCAGGGGGTCAGGAAGCCCAGACTTAATACCCACAGAAAACTGCATCTCCATCACCAGGGGCCAGGTGATTCCTGAAGGTTAATATAATTTGTTGTTTTTTTGACGTTATCGTTCTTTGCTTTTAAATTTTTACAGAAATCTTGTCCACTTCTATACTAAGTTTTCTTTCTTTATTTTTTTTTTATTTTTCCCTTTAGGAATCACAAAGAGAATACTTTGAAATGGGAATGCACCTCAGAAAATGTGTTATTTTTGTAACATGCTGATCTTCTGAATATTTCTACAAGGTATGCTGCGTAGCAATCAAGGGCCTGGGGCCTTCTGCTGAGTCAGCGTGTTTCATTGTGCCGGATGAAAGTAAACATTGTAGCAATTCTGAGGGTCAGTAGCACAACTCTTCTACATCACAAGCTTAAATGGAAGCATAACATGTCCGCTGGATTATGGCTACTGCTGAGTTCTTAACCCCATTTAATATCTGGAAGGATTTTTGCCAGGTGCTTTCAGAAAATTGTATCTAACTAAAAAAATTAATAATGGCATCCTTTATTTGCAAGAGAATAGTTTGCTACTGATCTTTCTTATTATGTATTAACAGAAACTTCTGTTTCCTGACAATAATTTTTGTTATAATGTTGGTGAAATTTATGAAGAAACAATATAGAAAAAAAGAGAATCGAAGCAATGTTTTTCTTTCTTTTTTCAGCCACCCAGACTTGTGTTCAATGTAAACAAAGAGGCATCTTCAGAAGTTCTTCACAAACACCCAAGAAATCATAAAATGAGAGTCATATGACCTTTGTCTATGCAAATAAGTGATGTTTAAATCATTACAGAGGTTGGAGCAGAAAGCAAGAGATGTCAAGTAGAACTCTCAAACTGTGTGTTCCTTGTACTACATGCATACAGTCGTTCCAAATAAAATAGTTTTCTTATAACATGGGTGTGATAGCAGTCTTTTTTGTGTGCAAATAAGTCCCAAAGAGAAGTGTGTATAGTGAAAGTAACCATCACTGCATTTTATCCTGCAGGTGTGTGATCAGTGTAACTGAGCCATCAGGAACACGTGATCTTAAATCTGGGATTCTGAGCATCAAGCCCCTCAAATGTTTTTGTCTTTTTTATGCTCAAAATAAAAACCAGAGCACTGTGTACTTAGTGACTAGCACCGAGTCCTCCTCGGACTTTCTCACATTTGCAGCTCCACTTACCAACATGGCCTCAGTGTTTGTCTTAACTAATTTTCCTGATCTGCACAGCCTCCTTGTAGAGACACTGTGCGAGGTTCATGAAAATGGTCCATGAAAAATCATGCAGTGCTGTCAGGAGTTGAGACAGTAACACAAATACAGAGGATAAATGTATAAGCTCAGGGTTTTAGTGATGTCAGTCAGGTTTATACCAGATAAAAGATAGTGCCAACAATTTCTGAGATAAGCTGAGTGAGGTCCTAATTAAGCTTGTGACCCAAGCCTGGCCATTGATTGGTTCAAGAATGGTGACTGCATTTACATCTCAAACACACGATCCTATGGTATATTTAGACATGTTTGAATTTGTTTAAAATTGTAAAATCTAGACATTTTATATTGCAACCTGGATTCTGCTGAAACATTTTAAGATCTAAAATTAAGAGCTGCTTGCTTTCATACATCTGTGATTTCAACCCTATTTCAGATACCATGTTTACAAAGTCAGGAGGCTGGACTAGAGATTTCAAAACCAGCAAAAGACTTATTTTATTTCCTTGTTTCCGTGCCTCTGGTTCTCTTTTGCTTGTTTGTTTTGTTCATTAGGTCTCTCTTATAGGTGAGACCATACAGTATTTGTCTTTCACCACCTGGCTTATTTCACTTAGTATAACACTATCCAGTTCCATCCAGAGGGCAGGGGGGAGGGATAAGTTTGGAAGGGGAAGGGACTAATAAACTAACAGGTATAAATGACCCATGGACATAGACAACGAGGTGGGGATTGACTCTTGGCGGGGGGTGGGGGGGCATGCAGGGCAGGGGAGAGCACCAGAGGAAAATTGGGACAATGAAAACAAAGATTTATTTTGTTAGTAATGTTACATTTGAGAATTTAAACAGAACGTGAAGAACAAGACACTTCTATTCACTTAAAAAGGGATTTTATATTCTGACCCTAACTTACCAGTAGGTTTTGGGAGTATGCAAAAATGCAGAATCTTCTCTGCAGATTTCTCTTGACCCATCGCATGCTCTCTAGCTGGATTCAAACTTAGGAAGAAAAGGGATGTTAGAACAAACATCAACAATCTAATTTCCACATAATATTTAATGTATGACTGTCCAGTTTGAGAGCTGTTCATGACTCCTTAATGTTCAGTGGGTAAAGTCTAAGGTCCTGCGTAGTAATTTTTTTGGTTTCAACTTATCTCTTTAGTTTATTTCCTAACATTTTAAAAATGGCAGTATAGGGTTTGAATAAATGAATAATGAGAGAATGATAAAAAGTCTTGATGGTTTTACTTTGTTTTTTGTAATTCATAATAATTAAAGGCAGATCAACTTAGTTCAAATTCTAGTTTGTCACTTATTAGTTATGTGGTCTTGAAGACTTTATTAATTATGTGACTTTAATATTTCTGAACTTGAGTTCATCATCCAGCTCTTATGAGGATAAAATTATATAGGAATAAATATGTTAGTTGTGTTCTTTTTTCTATCAGTATCACCCATTATATTACTTTTTTTTAGCAGTGTTCCATTTGCTTAGAACATCTCCCAAATGGCTTCAATATATAAGAAACTTAATCACACCTAATATAAGAATTCTCACCCATCAGTATATCCTATTAACATCTTCAGACATAGAGTTTGGCCTACATAATTTATTATTTGTTTAATGTATATAAGTTTTTTCTCTACAACGATGCTGTAACTTTTCAAGGACAATGGAAGTAACTCAAATATATAGATAAAAATAGCAGAGATGGGGAAGCAACTGGTATTATATATCACTTTATGATAATCCAAGGGCTTTCACATACTTTATTTGATTTACTACTCAAAAAATCCGTGGGAGGTGAGTAAGGTAGGTCTTATTTTTATTACCCTAATTTCATATATGAGTTAACTGAGGGACCTAGAGAAAATGTATATTTCCTGCACATGGTCTAAACTTTAATTTATTTCTTCTGGCCCTGAATCCAGAGTACTTCTACTACATCATGTTGTCTTCTAAAGAATATGTATAGTGGTAGGTATACGGTTGATTGCAAGAATAAAAGTCCATTGGCTGTTGATTTATAAACCCTAAGATAGGTTCCGAATACAATCTTTTCTTTACAGGGACTCACACAGTGTGTTTTTTCAGTGTCATCAGTATCTGTAGTAAATATTGTGATGAATAAAACTGCTCTAATTGAGGCAAGGGACAAGCATTTTTATTCTCCTGGGGTTTTCAGACTGACAGCCCCTGGGAGCTGTTTGAACATTGTTTCGAAGTTAATGATAGTGGTCAGGTAGCCCAAGAGTCCTTCATTTCTTAGGAGGACACACCCTAGATTTGACCCATTTGTGCCATATGTCTGACCCCAGGGGTTTGAGTTTGCTATCTCTGGCAAGCACACTGTCTGTGAGTAGTGTTTTACCCTTGGACATTTTTTCTCATGACCTATTCTCCAGTATATTATTTTTCCATAGGCTCTTGGAATTCAGCTTTAACTATTAGGTATGTCTTATACTTAATGGATTATGCCTCTTCTATTCCTGATATTTTTTCAAGTTAATTATTTGTAGTGACATTACAGTGAATTAAAAGTGTACCAGGTGATAAATGGGAAGAGTGCTCACAAATAAACGGCTGACCTAACGGCAGGTCTGAAATATATGCCTCATGGAGTACAATACTTTTTACATTTATTTTACAAGGTCATAGATAATGGTTCTGTACAACTCTAATCACATGGAGGACACATGATGTAATCTGAGAGAGAAGCAGATAGCTCCAAGCACTGGAGACTGCGCATGCGAAAGAAAAGGTTAGAATACTGATGGGCCGTTTGATGGGCGGTTAAGCTTTCAGAACCAATGCAGTTCTACACAAATAGACTGGGAAGAATTTAGGTTTATTCACCCACTTTTCTGGCCAATGAAGATAATGCAAATATACCAATTTTTTAATTATATATGTGAAAAGGATCCTTCAGTCAGTTGCGGCACATGCTTTGCTAATGAGCCTGCTATGTGTTCTTTTAATGTGATAATTGTATTCCTTTCCTATTCATATGAATTTGTGGCTCTTCTACTTTAATAAGCCTCGGATTTACCTGCAGGAGTAGTTAAAACATAGATTTCTGGGTCTCTTCTCTCTTATTTAGCGGGTATGAGTTGGGACTGGGGTTTTGTATTTCTAACAAGTTCCCAGGTGATGCTGAGGCTGCTGGTCTGTGAGTAGCATTGATGCAGATAAGAAGAGGTATTAGCGTAGCAAATCCTCAGATAGCCTTTATTATTAAAGCACAATTCCACCTGGCTCATGTTCTCCTACTTGCAATTTCTGATACCCAGGGACCACCATGTCAATTTTTGACTCTTATTTAGTTATATTTATCCACATTTGCAGATAGCATGTGCATATTATTGTTCTCTGAGGGTTTTTTTGGTCCACTTTTGTATTATCAGTTGTTTTCCTATTATATAAATGTGTATTTAAAAATATTATTCCACTCTTTCGCTCAACTTCCAGTATAGTTTTAGCACCAATTTTTATTAAATCAATATTTAGGGAAGAGTATTTGTATCTAAATCAAATGGTGTTCTATATACTTTCTTTTTTATATATTTTCCCCTCCAGCCTAATTAATTATCCCACTTTTTATTTGCTTAAAATTTTATATATAGGGTGGGCAAAAAGTAGGTTTAGAGTCATTTATATGGAAAATAATACAATAGTTAATAAGTAATAAGGCAAGAATAAGCTCTGTGTTTTGCATATTTATAACTAAGTTCCCACTTTAGCCACACCCTGTATGCAGCAGTAATTTATCCTAATCTCTTCGGAAGAACTGTAACTCTTCTTTTAATATATTTTTGAAAGACAGGCAATGATCAGGGATATTTTTTTGTTGTTGTTGTTTGTTTTGGGTTTTTTTTTTTTTTTACCTCTGACACTCTTGCTTCTTCCTCTTTTTTATATTTTTTCTATTTAATTTAATGGATGGTTGAGATTTGAGAACCAAGGTAGTTTTATTCAATTGGACTGGGATTGATTTATGTTTATTCACCTACCTTTCTGGCAGGTGAAATGGTTGCAGACACTTCTAATCTTTATATTGGTCAACAGCCCCCACTGTGAAAAAGCTTCTTCGGTAGGTCTTGGCACATGCTTTGTGAATGAGTAGGGCTGCTTTGACCTTTATTTTTCCAACTGCCTCTAATTATTCTTTGCCTGCTATTTCATTTTCACTTTCTAAGAGCTGTTTCTTTTTTGTAGTTGTTGTTATGTTTTCTAAATGCTCATTTCTTTTTAAATTTCTGTTTCTATGGAAAAACTTCTTCTTAAAGTTCCTTGAGGAAAATTAAATTTAGGTTTGGGAGCAAGTTGTCTTCTCTGGGTTACATTGCCTTTGTGTCCTTACAGTTTATTGTAACTTTTGTTTATTTTGGCCTCTGAATTTTACATTAAAAACTCTCTCAAATGTCTGGTAATCCTTGGGTACTTGATTATATGTATGAGTGAAGTAATGAAAATTCTACTCTGAAGTTCTCTGCACAGAGGAGGACTTGCCATGCAGTTACTGGGTGTGTACCTGGGAGCCAGTACCCATGTCTTTCTTGCCGATAACAGATAGGAATTCATCTGTCTCTTGAGTAAGGGATATAAGAAGGCTAGGAGCCTCCTGGGAGCCTAGTGAGAGAAGATAGCTTTGGTTAATAATACTTGGTATGTAGACTCACGTGGAACCCTGATTTTCACGAGAGCTTGGCATCCTTGTTCTCACCTGTTTCTAGTATTCTGAAAAAGCTTCCCTCATTCAAACTCCAGTCCTCTATGGGTGGGGAGCACAGTGGGTGAGTCATAGAAATCACCTGGTGTTGGAATTGAGCTAACCCTGGAGAGTCTAACTGCCCCATCTAAAAAGGAAAAAGGACTCATGGACATGGAGAACAGTGTGGTGATTGCTGGGTGGAGTGGGGTAGAAGGGGGTTAAAGGGTAATGAAAAAAATACAACTGTATTTTTTGTAATACAAAAAATACAATTGAAGATTAAATTTTTTTAATTTTATTTTTTTTGCAAATTTCCTATGGAATTTTAAAAAGAAAGTATATTCTCTGTGCACACAAAGTTTGTTAGCTATCAAATTATGAAAAGTAAAAACAAAATATTAAAATTGTCAGTTTTTCTAACCTTGCCCTCAGAAACACCCATTGCCTCTGATCTGAAGTGTTTTCAAAGTTCATTGGCACAAAGAAGTATGCTTTCATACCAGTACTTTTCAGCCATTTAAAAAATTTATATTAATTCAACTATCTGCTTTCTTGATAAATCTGATGCCTTGCCATAATTTTCATAGGGTTTCTGGAGAAAGTGAAGATTAATTCTTCTGTTCCTTCTGCTCTGTATTACCAATGGCTAAGAGTTCTCTAAATTAAATATGTCAAAATAAGGGAAATTAATGTGCCTGGTAATGTTGGAGGAGGTCTTGGAAAGGACTTGGCCTCTGGTTGACCTGTGAGCTGAATTTGGGCAAGTCTGAGGCTCCTCATCCCCTCCTCTGTCCCTGGAATGTGCATCTGGCCCACCATTTCCATACTAGGAGCTGTCCAAGTATGTAGCCTAGAGAAAGTAAGATGTTATGTGACTGAATATGGGACTCAGCCCAGTTAAGGCCTCTAGATAAACTTAAAATGGTGGGCAGATGCAGAGATCTGCTTGTCTCCCAGCTGCCCAAGACAAGTCTGGTAAGTAAGTAGGTCCCCTTGCTTATTTAACCTGCCACCTACCAATCTGGAGTGGCCTGCCACTTGCTTTGGTCCATCCTTGTCCGCTGTGTGTTGGGAGGGCTAGAGGGATCAGTTTGCAAACCAACAATTGGTGAGCCAGTCAGGAGATACAAGAAATGGGTCTTGGGAAAGAGACATGTTAGAAGAAAGTTTGGCCTTTGACATCTACGTGGGGAAGGGTGGTGTGAAATGAGAGCAGGGTGAATGAGAGCAGGGATACCCTAAAAATGCCAGCTGGTTTAATGCACATTGGAGGAACTGCATGTAGCTCTCATTAGCAAAAATGGAAAGTGCATGGCTGTGCAGTGGACTGGCCTCAGCTGTGGGCAGCTCTCCACCACCAATGCCCAACCAGAGGCTACAGCTTGAGTGAGAAAGTTGTAAGAAGAGCTGAGCTTAGAGCAAAGGTATCACACTCACTTTCACCAGGGGCCACATCAGCCCCAGGGTTGCCTTCAAAGGGCCAAATGTAATTTTAGCACTGTATAAATGTAACTACTTCTTAACTAGGGGCAAGGAGCTCGACACTGCCGCCGGGTAGAAACGGGGGCCTTGTGTTTGCCACCTGTGGCTTAGAGGAAGGCTCGTGTGTTTGTACTACTCTGCTAACTTCGGGAATGAAAGAAGAGGTAAGAGAGCGGGATAATAAATTAGAGACTTTAGCATGATCTTTGGTAAAGCAAGGAGAGTGCAAACTGCTGCAGATTAAAGTCCAAGTGCTTGTGACAGAGCCTGTCTGGGATGCTGAGAGCTAAATGAGGAGAAACTGAGTGAAGGGGAGAGTGAAGGGGAGCGTGAAGGGGAGGATAACAATAGATTCTGCTGAATTTATCATTATACAGGGTCCAGTGAAAATAACTCAGAAGCAAATGTGGTTTGACCTCATTGCTGATGTGACCCCACCTGAAGAAATAGACTAGCAACCCACTGCTGTGTCGGTTGTTCTGTGAAAAGCCTTAAAACCTGACCAACAGTTCAGACGTTCCCTACCTGCCCCTACCATCTCTCATACCCTGTGCGCTCCATTAGAGGCCTCAGGGATACAGTTCTATTGGGGGTGGATGCCTCCCACTCGTGAGTATAGGATGCAGGCCAAGATTGCCTCCAAGGAGGGCCAATAAAGTTGATCAAAGCCTCCTTTTGAGCTCAGTATTCATTGGTTTCCAGAAATATACAAAGAGGATGGTTCTTGTTGATATTGGAGCCAAATATACTCTAATACATAGTAACCCTCAGAAGTTTTCTGGCTCCCTCATTGATGGTTATGGAGGAAAACAGCAAGGTCAGGAAGGTCCCTTTGATACTGAAGATTAGGCATTCTTCCCCAGGAAAACACAAGGTTTTTGTCTGTTGAATGTCAGAGAATATACTGGCCACTGATATCCTACAAGGTCAAACTCCTCAAACCTCTAAGGGTGAAACCTGCCTCCAGGTTAGAGTAATAAAATCAGTCCTAAGGGGGAACATCCACCAGGAACCAGCAGGTCTACCACCCCCATGAAGAGTGGTCCCAGTCAAACAGTATAAATTGCCTGAGGAGGGGCATAAGAAAATAGGAAAAACTATCCAAGAACTATATTGAGTGGGTATTGCACACCCTGCCTACCATTTTCTATAGCCCAGTGTGCTTGTGAAAAAAGCCAGATGGCTCATAGTGGATGACCGTGGACTACTGAGACTTGTTCAAGGTGGTGACCCCCCTCCAGGCAGTTGTGCCCAACATTGCCATCATCTTAGACACCTTGGCCTCAGTCAGAGGAGTGGGCCATGCTGGGCAATTTTAGAAAATGGTTTTTCAGTACACCCTGCTGCTGAGTCACAAGATTAATTTGCCTTCATGTATGATGGGCATTAATGGGCATTTCAAATGCTTCTCTGAGATTACCTTTACAGTCCCACAATACATCAGGGCATAGTAGCCTGAGATCGGTCTCTGTCATCCTTTCCCACATAAGTAAACTAGGCCCATTCTGTTGACAAGTGTTAACATGAGGACTCACCTCTGCTGCACAACACTGCATGCAGACTCTGCTGGAATATGTGTGACGGGAAGGATAGGCAGGGAACCTACAGAAAATTCAAGGCCCAGTCACTGCTGTAAAGTTCTGGGGAGTCGTTTGTTGAATAAGACTCGCGTTTTCCAGGAAGCTGTGATTGGTAAGTTGCAAGCCTATCCAATCCGTAAGAACAGGAAAGAGGTATATGCTTTTGTAAACACTTTTGGATTTTGGAGGACTTGGATCACCACCTGCCCAGCACAGTACCTCCATCCTTTACACACCCCAGTAGAGAAAGGGCATGTGTGGGACTGGGCATCAGAGCTGCAAGCCTCCTTTGAGAAGCCAAAAATACTAGTGAAATTGATTAAAGCTCTGGGCATCTCCCAAGCAGGGCTACCATTTGAGTTAGATGTGTCTGTGACTCTGGAAGGTATGAGTTGGGCACTGTTGCACAGACACCAGGAGAAGAGAGTGCCCCTAGGATTTTGGTCCCCATTCTGGAAGGGATTAGAAACCCCTTATGCCCACGTACATGAACAACTCCTAGCAGTGTACACAATGCTCCGCCAAGTAGAACACCTCCCAGAGAAACAGCATTTTATGGTAAGAACGTCCTTTCTGTTCAAGGGTGGTTTGAGAATCTGTTCCGTCAACCCACCTGTGCTTGTTTGCAGCAGAAGACCAATCTGTCCACCAGCCGAGTGTCTCTAGATACTAGACCCTGTAGATGGTGTAGATACTCCAAAGGCTCTGCTCCTATATCTGTAGCAGCCCCTGCAGCCTATAGAGAGGGAGTGGAGGAAATTCTCACTGTTTGAGAGTAAATGCTCTGCTCCATTTCTCTTCTTTCAAAACAAGTGGATCTTTTGTAAGCTATAAAGATGGACTGAAGGTAGGTACTTCTTCATTAGCACATTAGTTGTACTGTTTCAAACTAAGATGGGTCAGGTCAGGGCAGCCAGCCCACAGAGACGGCAGGCTCTAATCAGCCCAACACTGACACCATCTGGATATAAAGAGGAATGAACTGCAGCAGCAAGTGGGATGAATCGTTCAGCGTTCATCCTTTGCACTGACGGTTGGGCTGTTTTAAAGAGATCAACCCTCTGGCTTAGGTAATTGGAAGCCAAGGGGTGGATGACCATTAATAAGTCCTATGGGGTCAGGAATGTGGAAAGATATTTCAGTATGTCTATGAGAGCCCAAGGCAGTCCTCACTGCCTTCCAAGTCCAGGCTCCCAGGCACTGATAGCCCCTGGTAATCAGGAAACTGATACCTTAGTTCAAATACAAGCCCTAGCAACTGACCGTTCAGTAGATACAGCAGATTGTGTGCGTAAAAAGAGTGGCCACCGTAGTAGCCCAGTGGGATGGCACATTGCCAAGGATGCTGGATTGCCCTTGACCTACAGTTATGAGGTTTAGGTATTAACAGCATGTCTTATGTGTTCTAAACAACAATCAAAGTAGCTGCCACAGGTGTCTGGGGCCATCCACAAAGGTTCCCCAAGGTGGTGGACTGGCAAATGATTACATAGGTCCACTCCCTCTGAGTGAGGGGTTCTAGATATAGCTTGGAGTGTGAGGAGACCCTGTCTGCCCTAATACAAGCTTCCCCTGTCCTTATGCAAACCAGGCGGCCACCACGAGAGGGTGAGAGAACTGAGTGCCATGTATGGATACCCTCGAATAGACAGTGGTTGGGGGTCACATTTCAAAGGTCATGATGTGCCAGGCTGGACAAAAGAACATGACAATGCATGGTGGTCCTATCTCAGCTGTCACCTGCAAGCAGCAGGTTTTGTAGAAAGGAAAAATGGAAAATTAAAGCAGCAGATTAAATTACTAACAGATAAAACACCTTGGCCAACTAAATTAAAGTACTGTCCCAGACTTCAGTACATTTGAATGATCAGCCAGTAGGGTCTGTGACCCCCTATGCCAGCCTGGGGAGCCTGCCAACACACGCAAAACCATAAAGATACGGAGGTCGAAGAAGAGCCATTACCCCTCTTATTTGTGGATCAAGGGGCTATGCTGCTGAGAACACCAAGTCTCATCGGGCCTGGGAAAGGCATTTTATACTGGAATTTTCAGTGGGACATCCCACAGAGATGAGTGAGTTACCCCAGCTGAGACGGATCCCATCGTTCCGCAGCACACCGGACGTATTAACGTGCTCTTTACCTCAAATGGAACATGCACCATGGAGAGAAGGGAGAAGCCGGGAGTCCTGGTCTGGCACACCCTGCCCCCAGCCCATCGCCTCGCCCTGGCAGTGCTGCCTCCCCGGCCAGCATAGACACTGTGCACAACCAGGCCAAGCTCCTCTCCTTAAGGCCAGGTGGGCATGTTCTGTCTTCCACCTGTGCAATCATTTGGCCACCATCTGCCTCCTCCACTGCCTGGTGGACATTATAGCACTTGCAGAAGTTCTCACTATATTCACCCAGCAAGACCTGAGTGGTAATTGACACAGCCTGTCTTTACTGAACACTGGTTTAAATGTCTCCAATGAAAGAAGCGGTCCTCCAAACAGAGCATCCCTGGGCATGGTTACTGCCTTGCAAGGAGGCACCTGTGCCACTATCTAAAGAGAATGCTTTGTGTTCATACATAATGAGTCTGCTACTGTGTCATCTTTATTACATCATATGAGGGCACAAGTAAATGCCCTGAGTGAGCTGACCGCCAGCCTAGGGGATTTAGTAAATCAATGGTTCCCATCATGGGGATCTTGGTAAAAAAAAAATTGTTATTTATTTTGGGAATCATGATCTTAATCTGTGTTTCACTTGCATGTGTCTAAATTGTGACTGAGGCCTCTGTTTATGCTGCAGCCAGAGTGCTGCCAATCGAGCCACCTCGATACTAATAAAGCACCTTGCTGACGTGCAGGGCCCATTGAGGAAGAGGTGGGCATAGAAGACAGGAAGAGCCAGTGGAGGGGTAGAATGTTGGAGGAAGTCATTAAGAGGATGTGACCACTGGTTGTCCCATGAGGTAGACACTGGGTGATCAGAAGCTCCTCCCACTCTCCTCTTGACCTTGGAATGTATGCTCCACCCACCATTCCCATGCTGGAGCTCTTTTCAAGGGTGTAGCCTTGAAAGGAGGGTGTTTTGGACTGCCTGGACTCACATGTTACTGAACCCAGTTAAGGCCTCGCTTATAAGCTTTTAAATTCTAAGGCAAGTGGGTTCGGGCATCTACTCATCTCCCTGAGGCAGACTAAGACAAGTCTTGTTACATAGTTTCATTGCTTATTAAACTTGCCACCTACCAAACTGGAGGGGTCTGTGTCTTTCTTTGGTCTCTCCCTACCCTCTGTGTAAGGGGGCCAGTGTGTGAACCAATAGGTAACCAAAGACAACTTTGCATATTTGGATTTACACACTGTATCTCCACGTTTTATGTCAATGCTTATTTTGAAACTATTTTAATTCAAAGGTGATGTTTATAAATTGATATTATCTGAATCAGTGTGAAAGATTTTCATTATAGCTTAGTACTTACCATTATAAATTCATGGCTATAACAAAACATGGGCTTTGTATTCTATAGTTATTTGATTATTTAAAATTTGAATTCATAGCTTAGTTTTGGTCAAATGTCTAATTATAAAATCATTATCAATTAGAAAAAATGCATGACATTTTCCTAATGTTTGCTATTATACCCCAATTGTTTTTGCCCATTTCCTTCTTTTTTTAAATTTTATTATTTTCTGTTAATTTTTCCATAGCTTTTCTTTCTTGTCACCCTCCTTTTAAAATCTAGCCTTATTTTTGTATGTCCTTAATTTTATACAAACTTACAATGTCCTTGTGTGTTTTTCCTGAACTCACCACTCTTACAAACAGATTTCTTTAAATATATAGATGATACTCACCAGGTTTGGAAAATTTTTCCTTTGATTTTGTCTTTATTTATTAGCTCCATTTCATTCTTTCAGAAATTAGTGGGTCCTTTAAAAGCTATAAATATGGACTGAAAGTTGGTAAGTTTTCATAAGCACAATAGTTGCACTATTTTAAACTAGTAAGACATTTCATTTTCCATGAAAAGGCTCATAGAATAAAATTTCCTTCCTGGAATTATTCATCTTTTATTTCACCTAAATTGAAACTTTCAAAAAATGTTTCTTTACCTTATTCTTTAGATGTATTATTTATTTTAAGCATAAACTAAATAAAAGGAAAATGGTGCGTAAATATGAAACCATTTATTTTACATTTTCTTAACTATTGAGATTGTGAAAAATGATATTCATTTAAAACAGTTTCATTACCAACATTAAACACTATTTTAAAAATAGCTTCAGCCCTGACCAGTGTGGCTCAGTTGGTTGGGCGTCATCCAGCAAAGCCAGAGGTTGCTGGTTCAATTCCTAGTCAGAGCATATGCCTGGGTTGTTGGTTCGGTTCTGGTCAAGGTGTGTAGGAGAGGAAACTGATCGATGTCCCTCTCCCTCTCTTTCTCCCTCCCTTTCCCTCTCTCCAAAAATAAGTAAATAAAATCTTTTTTTAAAGTAGCTTCAGCAGTGTACCCAGAATTAATTTTCCCAGTTGACATTAGAACATACGAGTTTTACCAAAACATAAAACACAGTGTTGTGACTACAGTTGTTGAGTGGGTGATAGTATCAACTCTAAGCATAAGCAGTACCATACATCAAGCGAAATCTAAATAGGAGACTGTATTTACTAGTTTTTAAGACCACAGTTTTGGTCTAAAGAATGGGTCCAAGTCCTGACTTTGCCACTTTGGTTTAGTTCAAGTTATTTTAGTTCTCTGGGCCTCAGTTTAATTGGCAGAAAAATGGAGATTTGCTACCAAAGACTATCATAAAGATTCAAAAATCTTCTACATACAGACTATTTAACCCAGTACCAGGCACATTGTGAGCACTCAATGAATGGTTGCTAATGTTATCATCAGGCCATTCAAATAGACTTGATCAAAATTAATGAAACTGAACAAATCGCAAACAAAAATAATTCCATTTAATACCAAATTTGGCAGCATTACTAGTATTTACATTGTGGGTATGTGAAAACAGCTGGGCTGCTGTGCTCAGAGGAGGTGGTGCACTGAATTACTATTACTGTCTCGGGATGGAATAAAATAGACAAGATAGGGGCTGTGGCTGATACACGCTCTTGCTTTAAGAGCTGAAACAAGGTTTTAAAATGTGCATTAATCTGGTCAGTAGCAGTAGCTTTCTTTTCAGTGTACTGGGAAGAATCACTTATTCAACAAATATTCTTTGATTGCCTATTATGTGCCTGGCTGTGTTTACCTACCATGCAAAAGGAAATACCTCCTTTTTATACTCTGAATACTTTCCTTTTCCACAGACATTTCCACTGGGCCTGGGAGATGGGCAATTCTATGCATGGACAGATGGTTTGAGAAGAAAAGACTGGCATGACTATGAAAGCATTCAGAAAGAGGCTATGCGCTCAGGTATGGAGTTCAGTGTGAGCTGCTTCACTTACTGCAGTGTCTCATGTGTCACTTAAAGGATCTCTAATTAGCATTTCTTCTGCCCAGTAAGGTATGTCTCGTGGGATATTGGAGGTCCACAAGGGACAGAGCTAAAACAATGTCATATTTCAGAGAGAAAACAAATAACAGCCCTTACAATATTAGCTAAAGAAGTCATTACATTTT